>JAJOZX010006654.1:0-27500 GCA_023014485.1 Bathynomus jamesi | reverse complement strand
AACAGAATGAATTGTATGTATAAATGAATGGTTCATGAAACAAAGGGAACTAGCCGAAATAGCGGCTCCGCCTTTTCGTTTCTGAAACGACATTTTATAAATTCTTAAGTACATGAAATTAGAAACATATGCATGTTAAATACTCCTGTAATTTAGAGAAAAAGACATGAATTCAATTGTCTATTTAATTCTGACTAAGTTCGGACAAAAATAGCATATATAGGTACCATGAAAATAGGAAAATAATTAATGTAAAGATTACATTAAATTGGAAGGAAACATGTGGGTTTCCACGTTCACTCCAAAGAAACAAAGACGTTATGAAATTGAACATTCATTTATGTATAAAATGGGAAAACCCCGTTAAGATTATATTGTTACATTATTAACAAGTTTAATGGCATGTAAAATTACACCTTCTAAAAGGTTAATAATTCTTACAAATAAGATTAATAAAAAAAAAGAATCTTATTTGGGTATATAAAGAATATTACGCCCGACAGCCATGACAACAGGGGCATAGGCTGAAAAACACGTAGGAATAGATCAGGGCATCTCAGAACGTGAAACAATAAAGTTCATCCTCACAAACCTGTGTTGAATTTAAATGAGAACATGAGATTTGGTTCTCCTTTTAAGAAAAATAAACGACTTCTTAATGAAAGTTTGCTCAAGTATAAAAAATATACATATTGTGCCGTAATGATAAATTTCACATCGTGTGGGCACGAAAAAGCGGAATCGTTCTTCTAAAATCGAGTAAATTACTCTCCGAGCTAAAGTGAAACGAAAAATTCACGTCGGTTTAAAAACTCCAAAAATAGTCTACCCTACCAAATTCCGGAAGGAAGGAAGTAGGTAACAATGTAACTAAGGTATTGTTGTGGGAAAACTGGAGAACCCACCTGGATTTGACTCTGGAAACAGTTCTTCGTATGGTAGGAATCCAATTCTACTGGCCAGCCACAAAGTACATGCAAAGTCAATAGACTGGAAGGCAGGAGATAAAGCTGTTAAGAATCTTTTTCGAAGCAGCAAACTAGACATCAAGTGAGCAAGGACCATTCACAAAAATGTCAAGCAGGAAGAGCAAGACCACCACAGTGCATTCAAGCGATGGAAAGCAAACAGTATATGCTGGAATGTTATGGAGTGGGTGCAAGAAAAAGTGTTCAGGCAGAAAAGGAAGAGAAAGGACTTCCGGATAAACAAGAATGAACAGGAATAAGCACGGTACAGGCAAGCCCTTTGCCAATGAAAATTAATTCAAAGAATTTTCCCTTGACTTGAAAATACCACCAAATTTAGTCAACCTTATTCCGGTGTATGACTTTTTATCTAGTCTTATTCCCTGTGATGATCAAATGTGAAACAGATCTCCCCATCATGTAACATGACATATTTAATGATTTATAGAAAGCAAACTGAAATTTAGGTTTTTCAGTTTTATTTATAACTTGATTTAATAGAATAACTTGAAACCTCCCATTTCTAGACTTGAACAAAAAATTGTATCAATAACTATTTACAATGCATTCTGGAGGTTCTAGACAATAAGAAACTTTAATCTTAAATTAAATGATGATGTGGTTAATAAAGGTTAGTGATAATAATGAGCATATAAAGATGATTTATGTACAAAACCCCAAAATTCTAAATAACTTTCTTAAACTTTGGAGGGTCTTAACTTTCTAGATTTTAACAATATTGTATTTACTAGATTTCTTCTCACTTGTTTAGTTCCCAATTTATCTGGACAAGACAACATGTATAGGCACTTAATAATTCACATGCAATAGCTTAATTAAAGGTTTAAAGCCAAAGCACACTGTCAATGCTTCAAGAAATTTGGACTCATGCACAACACTGGATTGTCTGCCTAGATTACAGTGGTCGGCGAACTTTTTTGGGTATTACCCCAAAATATATTTGAGGACGTAATCAGGACGTAAATTCGTAATATTCTAAAATTTAGAATAACGCCACATTTATGTAACAAAATAAAATAAAAATATACGAAAAAAATATCAGCACAAAGTGTCTCTCATACCGCACGCATTACCCCCAAAAGTTTTAAATTTACCCCATTTGGGTAATTTACCCCTGTTCCCCGACCACTGGCCTAGAAGGAGCACTTAAGTTCTGGATCCTTAGTGCTAAATTTCAAAACATACGTTCTGGTTTCAGTAATGGACTATGATCTTGCCTTTTCTTGAGTTCAACAGGGACTATCAGAGCTAAATACTGGACTAGGTTTTAACACTAGTCCAGAGCTGTTTCTAGCAAGATGCCCTACTACAATGATTTAAGCACTTTTTCATTAATTACAGTATCTGCCTATGTTTGACTAAATAGACTTAATGAATACCTAACTCGAGGCTGCGAAAGCTGAGTGGCTGGAAAGAAAAAAACATGAATTTAAAAATAAAAAGACTTGAGAAATGAGAATCAGCGAAACCCTACATTATGCATTAAACATTATAATTGGAATGGTCAAATAACACTGGCCAACAAGTATTTTCCTTCAGATATAATTATAGGTGGGTTAGATAGCTGTTGGGACGCTGATTCCAAATCTGTTTTCGGTTTTCCTCTAGCATTTCTAGTTTTCGAGATGAGGCCGATCATAATATATATAATAAATATAATATATATAATATAATACTATATATATGTATAATATTCATATATAATATAATATATAATACTATACATAATATATATAATATGCGTCCTTTATACATGTAGCGGAGTATTTTGTCGTAGCAGCTTAGGTGTTGGTGTTTGCTTTACCGTTTCTGTACCCTCATATATGGCATTTTATCGTTTCAACTTAGGCTTTCCGCCGGTTGTCTTGTGGTATTTTAAGTGAGAGCAGTTGCTGGCCACAAATTTGCAAACGTTGCACATGCACACACTTTTATTCTTTGGCGTAACAGTTACATATCTAGTTGTGTGTTGTGCTTTGTTTTGTGTCGCCCACTTACACATTTTATATTTTTAGGTGATTTACATCAACCTACTTATCGATCATCATGCCTCGAAAGTGTAAAAATCACCCCGACAATTTCTGTTACATGTGCGGCTCGTTCGCGACTAAATCACAACGGCATACAATCACGATGGATCTTCGGAAAACTTACCGATTATACTTCGACTGTCCACTAGACGACCAAGATAAGGCGTAGGCGCCACATGTTATCTGTATCGCTTGTTCGAATGGATTACGTGACTGGTTGAACCAAAGAAAAAAGTCGATGTCGTTCGCTATACCCATGATATGGAGGGAGCCGAGAGACCATCATGGCGATTGTTACTTTTGCAATGTTAACATAACTGGATTCTCCGTGAAGAACAAACATCGTTTATCTGAACGTAGACTTCAGCGATCAGACCGATCCCTCACGATGACACGATGCCGATTCCGGTACCTCCACAGCATGGACTCAATTCTTTCAAAGACGAAAGGGAATCCGACGAAGGTGCGATTGGCGGAAATGCGGGATGGGAGCGGAGACGCGGAGATGCGGGACCGGAGCAGTCGGAGCCGGAGAGACTTACCCAAAACGAGTTGAATGACCTCATTAGAGACCTAGCCCTCTCCAAAGAGAAATCAGAACTTCTCTCCTCGAGACTCAAGCAGAAACACTTACTTGAGAAGAACGTCCGAGTGTGTCACTATCGAAAACGAAACCATGATTTGGCGACATTCTTTACAGTAGACGGTCCGCTCTGCTATTGCCATGATATCAATGGACTTTTCGAGAACTTGTCACAGGTACACACACCATCTGAGTGGCGCCTCTTCATTGATTCCTCACAGCGAAGCTTGAAAGCGGTTCTCCTGCATAACGGGAACTTAAAGCCATCCATCCCGATCGCCCACTCCGTTCATCTAAAGGAGACGTACGATAACAGGAATATAATACTCGAAGCAATCCAATACAGTACTCATCAATGGAATATCTGTGGTGATCTCAAAGTCACTGGTATGTTAATGGGCATGCAAGGAGGGTTCACGAAATACTGTTATTTCCTATGCCTATGGGACAGCCGTGCTACCGCGGATCATTACATCAGACGTGACTGGCATCAAAGAAGCACATACGAGCCAGAAACGGGCAGTGTCCAGTGTGTTCCTTTAGTTGATCCAAAGAAGATTTTCCTGCCACCTCTCCACATTAAGCTCGGCTTAATGAAAAATTTTGTGAAAACGATGGGTAAGGCGAATTCGAGAGGGTTTCGATACCTTGTTGAGAAATTTGAAAACATCAGTGCCGCTAAACTGAAGGAGGGAATCTTTATGGGGCCCCAAATCAGGGAGGTTCTGCAGGATGAAGGCCTTGAAGAAAGCCTCAATGCCTTAGAACTAAAAGCATGGCAGGCTTTCAAATGGATTTGTGGAAACTTCTTGGGTAAGCACAAGTCTCCCGCATACAAAGATGGAGTTCAGAAACTGCTCGATGCAGATCAAGAAATTGGCTGTCGCATGTCCTTGAAATACATTTTTTACATTCGCATCTAGATTTCTTTCCCGAAAACCTTGGCGCGGTGAGTGACGAACAGGGGGAACGCTTCCATCAAGGCATCTAGTCAATGGAAAATCGCTACCAAGGTTTCTGGAACGAAAGTATGCTGGCAGACTACTGCTGGATCTTGTACCGAGACGATTCGGACAAGGTTTACAAAAGAAAATCGTACTCGCAACGTTTTTAGGTTGGTGTACATTTCTTTTTATGAATAAAGTTGTACTTTTACAATAAATTGTGCTGAAATTAACACCAGTCATATTTCGATAACTAGATGTGCTAGAAGAAAACTGAAAACAGATTTGGAATCAGCCTACAAAACTGGTCTAGAAAAGTGTGTATACATCTTTGATGAGAGAAAAAAGTTCGATTTTGTCGACCAGTGTAACCAGATAGGATTCAAATAATTCTATGGAATTGTATTTTGTACACGATACGTAAATGGCCGGGTAGAGAACAAATTGTTGCCTAAAAAATTAAATCAATTAAAAAATTGTAGTATGTAGGCGTTTATTAATTTTAAATAATCTGGCATATTACAAATACGGCTGTATTCAGTTAAATAACTACCAATTGTAGATTAAAATTGTCTAACAGTCAAATTTAAAGTGTTTATGGATTTTAATTACTTGCCTTATGATTAAGTATCTTTATTTTTCATGGTAATTGATTCTATGCCGAAAAAAATTGGCTAACAGTCATATTTTGACTGGTTTATGCATTTTATGGTAAGTGTCTGGTGTTAATTCTAAATATAAATTTTTGGAGTAAGAATCAATGTCTCAAGTGTCATTTCTCCAAACAACTATTCAAAACTTTCATTGTTGTATTGTAATTGGTTTAATAAGTTCTGTGACGAATATATTATTTTTGTAAAAGGTTTATAATTACCCCCTACACGAATTGAAAGGGAAATAAGAATATATATAATCAGTGATATACGTATATAACATTGGGTTAAAAATGTATGATGTGGTTAAAATGACAACAGTTTAAAATAAAGGTATAATTAATACCAATAAATGAGTAAAAGTAAAGTAAATAAACCACCTCATTACATTACATTATATATATATATATATATATATTATATATATATATATATATATATAATATATATATATATATATATAAATATCCAGAGAATAAGCATCCAAGACTTTTTAATAGCCAGTACACAATTCCTACAAATTCCTACAAAAAGTGAAATGCAGGAGCAGAAGGGCTCAATGGTCCAATATCATGAATTTTCCTCCTATAGTTACAGAGATTCCAGGTCAAGCAAACCTTGAGATAGTCTCTCACACAGACACTTTCCAAACCTAAAGTCGCTTGCCCCAATTTATGTACGAGTATTAAAATACTTGTCCAAAAGCTATCAACTTTAGTTCACACTTTATATTATTGGCAAAAATGAAGTTAGTTTTCTTCATATTATTTAGACTATCAATATTTAACTATCAACATTTAAACTATCAATATATACATTAAACAGCAGAGGAGAGAGCAAGGAGCCTTGCCTCAATCCGCAGGAAAACCAAAACACTTAGACAAATACAGTACCCCACCTAACTGAAAAAGTTTAACAAGTATACCAAAATTTCAATATGTTTAATATGTACATTTGTACAAAGGAGCCTTCCCGGTCTTGGAATCCCTATTATTTTTAATTGTTAGCTGTTTTCATGAATGAAATATGCATTTCATAAAATATAAATACTGTATAGGTATTTCACCAAATCTTAAATGTGGTAAGTTACACTACTTTTACTTTAATGATCATTACTTGAAATGAAGATTTGTAAACTTTTTATTACCAAATATATTCATTGGCCCTTGTCATTTAATTCCAATAGGACGAGATGTCTTCTTGGGTTAATTATAGAATTGATAATCAAGTTATGTCAAATTCCTCTGTAAGTTTCATAATTTGTCCAATAATGCAATAGTTAGATAGTGGCAAGTTGGCAACACCAGTTAGACTCTGGAGTGATGATAGATTGAATAAAATCAGACGTATTAACTATTCGTCGGAAGTAATAATTTATTAAACAGTAATTTTATATTGTTATATTTTAATTAGGTTTTCTTCGTCTCAGCTATTCTTGCAGAGCTTTTGATGATTTGGCCGTACCATTATTTGGCCCTATTCATGGAATAGGTTCTTCCTATGAAGAACCTGTGAACCTGTCTTCTTAATGGGGAAAATAGAAGGATATTGTTGGGTAGTGAGTATGCAAATAGTTAATGGCCATCATATTGTAGTCATATATCCTTCACAGGTGACTGATTCCGCTCTCTCTGAGAAAGTTCTCAAACAAAAAGCTTTTGTTTCAGAAAACGGTACATTTTTGGGTGCTGGTTAAGTATGCGGTCTACCATCTGAGTTCTGGTTAAGTGTGCGGTCTACCATCTGAGTTTTGACAGAATATTTTCGTTAAAACTAACGAAAATATCACGACTTAACCTAACCAATTATCAAGGGCGTACAGTTGATCTATTAGTAAATAGTAAATACTATTCCAGAAACAAACAATGTTATAATTAATAACACTGGTCAACACTCACTTTATTGCCAATCATATTAGAGTGATTTTGGGGTAACTTTGTGGTGCTGATTCCGAATATGACATCGGTTTTGCTAGATTGGCTCTAATTTATGAGATAATTGGTACCCCATTGAAACACGTAAAATGCAAAAAATTTAATGTTCAGGCGGAGCCTACTTACAAATCGCATTGAAATTGTCTCAAATCATACAAAAGTAAACACATGAAATACATAATGGCATTTTATTCGGTCTCACCATCTAGAATGTTCCGGTAGTTTCCCATATGCACGCGTTATGGTTACGTTTCCTATTAATTGAGGGTATTCATTATCTCAAGAACTAGAGCCAAATCGGAAAAACTACTTTCATTTTGGAATTCAGCAACCCCAAAATACCCTAAATTCGTACGAATTTCCTTGGCAACGAAAAAAAAAAGTTTTTTTGTTAACCTGTGTAATAGATCAACTGTACGCCCTTGATAATAATTGGTTAGGTTAAGTCGTGATATTTTCGTTAGTTTATATTCTGTCAAAACTCAGATGGTAGACCGCATACTTAACCAGCACCCATTTTTGTGTTGCTGATGCAGTTCTTCCTCTATAAAATCACTGTTCTACAAATTATATAATTTTTGTAAAATCTCCAATGACTAGAAATGCATTCTCTATTAATAATTGAGTCCCCACTTGTTATAAGTCAGTTATCTGCATTTTGTGATGAAATCATGTTACAGAAGTTGATATATAATATGGTACTATGTTAATTCTGCTGGTCCATCATAAAAGAACTGTTGGAGATGGTTTTAAAATGAGCAGGTGATTGCTAATTGTTACACTTCCTCGAATGACATTTTGTGTTGGATGGGTAACACATGAAGTATACTAAACAGTGTTGATGGTGCTGCAATGGTGTATTTTCCATAGAACTTGGCTCAGAAACCTTTGAGCCAATCACCAACAACAACTTACAATCATTATATGTACAAACTCCTTTGATCTTAAACAAATGATAGGCTGTTGAAAGATTCCAAAGATCAACTTGCTTTTGTTGGTGTTCGCTGCTTCCTAAGGTCTTATTATAACCTGAAACAAAATATTCCCAGATATGAGTAGAATGACTCCATGTTTTTGTTAAAGTTTTGCTATTTCAAAAGATTCACTGATGCTTTTTCTACCCTTATTTGTAAAATTTAAATTTTCATTGGTTTTATCAAAAAGTTACATTTAGAGAATACAGTATATGGGCATAGTATATACAGTATATATATTTTAATGTGATTCATTACTGTATTTGTAGATGCGAATTGAAAATATTAGATGAACCTTCTCTGGCAGTGGTATTTAACCTGTGGTAATTCGGCCTTTTTCGGGAGGTAACGAGCTGGCGTCACTGTCCAAAAAAAGAGCTGACTTATGGTTCTACTAAAATTTTGTTATTCTTTCCTAATTTTCCTTTTCTCATATTTGCCATTGAAAAAGGGGATGAGGGTAATTACGGTTTTGCTGGCTAGCTCAAGAGAGGGTAACAATGCGGAAAAGGTTAAATACCACTGTTCTATAGCATAGATCCACCAATAGATGTATCATGCTCTGAAAACTGTGCTTTTGATATATACTGTAGGCCTATCTCACACTTTATTAGATACAGTACCGGCTCAAGGTTTGTCAGCGCCCCGGGCAAATTGAAATTCAGCACACTTAAGACTTTTTACCATTTTAATAATTTTTTCATAATGCTAAAAAAACTACAAATATAGGAATACTGTATAGGTCTCTCGCTGCAACAATAAGAAATAAAATAGACGCTCCTGAACAATTTGACTGCATGTCAGACGATTTTTATATTTTGTATTTCTTTTTATTCACTTATTAAGTTTCTTTCTCTCCGTTTTTTGGCGCCCTTCAGCACAGTGCGCCCCGGGCAACCGCTCGGTTATCCAGAACCTTGAGCCGGCCCTGATTAGATGATACTTTCAGAACTTAATTCCAGGAAAATATCATACCAATGGAAAACTCATACGAGTGGGTAGTCGGGAGGTAACGAAAATAGTCCACTTAGTACGTAGGTAGTTAATCTAACAATTATTAAACTCCTTTTATGTCAATGACTGAGTGGATGAAACCAATCGGTTGCTGACCAGAGTTAATCTTCACACTAGTATTTATATACTGTGTGATAAAGCGTACTTGATAGTATTAAAACAATGATACTACCAATCAACCAATCAACACAAGAAAAGCTGGAGGAACAAGCCAGAACAAAGGACATGCAGTAACAGCGGCATGGCGAGCGAGGGTCTTGAAACGGAAGAAACACACCCAGCTTTAAAGTGCGATTACCTAAATTAAGCAAATAGAAGAAAGACTCCATAAAGAAGATCAGGCCTGGCTGAGGAAACCAGGACTTATCTAATAACACTCGGTAAGGGAACCGTTGTATTTCTAAGCCCCAGTTTAGTGATAACAGTTTAAACTAGGTCCAGTTAGATTAGGTCTACAGTGTGGTCTAAGACCTAGCATCAACTCATAGTTTAACAAAGGCTACGCTAAATTACTCTAACCTAATTTGGTGAGGAATCCTACTGTGGACTTCAATTTACTCTACCCGATCTGGACCACTTTCGGAATCTCTAGGCTGACTCTACAAGTCTAGGCTTAACCTACGCTGTAGTTAGACTGGAGATGTTAGGGGTGGGTTAATTGGGGATCAATTCATACAGAGCATTTTTCATAATACCTATGAGAATATTTAGCTCTTTCTTTCATCATATCATGTCACAGCTGCAAATTTATAGCAAACTGATTATTTTGCCTCAGATGAAATAAATGAACTGAAAAGTATTCCTATAAAGAAATCACACATGAAGCAACATGAGAAGATAGAGGAAAGTTTTTAACCCAGACCATTAATACCGTACGGGAAACAATGG
Organism: Bathynomus jamesi; assembly: GCA_023014485.1. Lineage (NCBI taxonomy): Eukaryota > Metazoa > Arthropoda > Malacostraca > Isopoda > Cirolanidae > Bathynomus > Bathynomus jamesi. Next base: position 17,491 of record JAJOZX010006654.1, on the reverse strand, counting down.
TAAAACTGTGTTAAGGCTCTTGAAAAATACTTTTTATCATAGTTATAGAGTAAAAAGTCCATCACTCAGTAAACCATGGATAATACACCATCCCATGGCTTATTATCATATAATAAGTTGACTTCTAGAAGAATCCCCCATGCAGGGCCGTATCCAGAGCATGAGAAAGGGGGGTTACAGTGTTGGACAAAATGCGCACGGCAAAGCTGGTGCTCTGCTAGAAGGGCCGGGACATTCCCTCACCCCATTTTTTAAAATCTTATTGTCCAAAAGTTATTTTTAGTTATTGGACTAAATATTTAATAATAAAATTATAAACAACTCGTTTGGTAGTCTAAATATTTATTCACTCCCGTCCATCAATACTGTTTTGTTACTCCGTAAGTGATTATCACAACAATGTGAAGCAGCAGAGGTGAATAGGTCAGCTAGGTGAAGGTGATCTGAGGAGCTACATACATCATACAGCAAAAGATTTGACAAATTTATTATACTACAACAATAAAGGTAGGTAGCTGTCAGGTTTACGTGTTGTCTTGTACACGTGTCTTCTTTCATTGGAATGCAATAAATCAGCTAGATATGGTTACTAGCCTAGCCTAATGCTATACATTACAGACACCTTACCCCATACTGCCATATACCCCAATATTAAGATGCTGCTCCGCATCCTTTGCAGCCTACCAGTCACCCCCGCTGCACTGCAGAGCGAGCATTCAGTGGACTGAAACGCCTAAATACTTATCTTCGCTGCAGTATGGCCACGGAACGAGTGACTGGGTTGGCTCTAATGCACATCCACCATGACATCGCCATTGACGTGGAGACCATTATCACCATGTTTGCAAGACACCAACCAAGACGAATGATCATGGTCAACGTGTTGGATGACTGACTCTTGACTATTACTCATTCTGTATTAAGCTCAGGAGAGGAGGAGCCTTTTCTGTCACTATAAGACTGATATGACATTACATGATCATGAAATGTAAAGTCAGATGCAATAAACAGATGCCAATTCATGATGCTGAGGCTATTGTACTGTTTTAATGTGACCTGGTCACAGGGTTTACAGTTTAGAAATCAGATATGTAATCTATATATAATTTTTTTCTGGACAACTACGGAGCTACAGACAACCAATAATCCCCCCTGGATACGGCCCGGCTCACGCATTATTATTAGATAGGGTCTGAGAAGAAAAACCTAGAAACATTAAAAGTTTCCTCATCTTATTTAAGCGAATGTTTTAAACTTATTTGACATTGAAAAGAAATTTGTGAAGCCCCAAAGCAACAATTGTAAGAGTCCGGTTTGTTTATTATGGACCTTTACAAGTTTACGTAGATAATTAACTAAATGCCAGGGTCACCAGCGCCCAAATGCTAGATTGCATCCAGCACTGCGGCGCAAAATTAATTTTGATGAAAGAAGGGAAGGACTGATTATTAAATCAATACGAATTTTATATTTTATTGACAACAATTAATAAGTATTTGCAAAAGGGGATTTTTACCCGTAACAACTTTGATGGACATATAATTGCAAGATTAAATAATGGTCCGTTTAGCTAATATATAACAGTCTGCAAATAATACTGATTATAATAATAAATATGCAATAATACAAATAATAGTAATAAGGAAAAGTCATACCCACAACTAGAAGATCACGAATGGGTGCAGGATCTGATGTTTTTTACTGATGTAATACAACACCTTCAAAATCTAAATCAAGTTATTGGTGCCAGAGTAAACGGACTTAATAGAAGATAAAATTATGACTTCAAATGTTTTGAAATAGATGATGAATAAAGATTTGATTAATGTTTGATGAATATTTATTTAGGCCAGGGGTGGCCAAAACGTCGATCGCGATCTACCCTTGTTTGGGGAAACTCCGCTAACAACGCATTAAATGGTATCTTTGTCATCTAAAAACGAGCAATAAGGTTATTATCTGATGCTGATTTCCTCGATCACTCTAGTCATTTTAGGCTTACTTTATGATATGTGACTTAACTTTCAAATGTTAATCTTAATCATTCCATCATTCATGGGTAAAATGGTTAAAATGCGCATAAATCTTGATTTGCATTAATCCTTTCTGTCCCAAATTATTATTTTGAGCTAAAAAAAATTTGATAACACTTAAAAATGTTAAAAATAGGTATGGAAACATAAACGAAACTTTGTTCAGAAATTTATTTAATTAATTACACTAGAAATTATATGATTCCATTGGTACTATTATATAATAAGAGAAACTAACATAACTTTGGTACTTTGAATGAAACAAATAAAAGCAATTTTTGACCTTTGCTAAACACAATGGAATGCATTAAAACAGTTTTTGTCCTTTGTTAAACATAATGGTACATCACACTTTTGGCATTTTAGACGAGAGAAAACCCTTCATACAGTTTCTGCATCTCTTTTTGGGTTCTAAATGCTCAGGCCAATGTCCAAAACTTGCCAGATGTTGCTATACAGTTAATTGTTACATTCAAATGACATAAGGCATCATTGAAGCTAATCTGAGGAAATTACGCGTACTTTTTGTTGATGATGCCATATGGAATCGCTGTGACAGAAAGGGTTAAAGTTCACTGAAGGGTTCTTACACATCCAATTTCTACATGGACTCAGAATTTTCATTCCTCAATCATTTACTTTCCTTACTTCTTCCTTGTCCATATCAGATCTCTTTGTTATGGTATTTGCACTTGAAGATCATATATTTGAGAGAAGGCTCATACGTGTTAACTAAATTTAATTTGTTTTATTACGGCTTCCATCCTCGATGAAAAGCAAAGCTTTGAAATTTCCGTGTATATTAAAAATTTTATGTTCATTTTAAACCAGTTAGTGAGGCTTTGGTTCACTCCTTTTTGCTGGCTCCTCGGTTGGGTTCAGTTGACCACTTATCCTGTTAGACCTCATACAAAAGGTGATCATTTAGGTGCATTCACTCTCACATTGTGGGGAAATGTTTTCTTTTCTTTTTTTTTTTCAGTCAGAAGTTAAATCAACCTGTCAAATATACTTTAAGTATAATAGTCCTTTACGTTATTGTTACTATAGAGTATAGACTAATGTGAGTACTGTACTATTTCAAATGGATTTAAAAATTGCTAAATTATCTTTAACTTTCTTTCTCGAGGGTTCAAAATAAAACAAACCGCTTCAATTGTTGGTTGGCCAAAAAGAAAAAATTAATTTATTTGGGAACTAGGTTTAGGGGTTTTGATGTGCAGAAATAAGGAGGAGATTGTAGACCCCAATCGACCAGGGAAGTACTCCTGGGGGAGAAGTTAGACAGATGATAGGGAGTTCTGGAACTCCTGCTTCTCCTGTCACTGTCCTCCTTAGCTGATCTTTTTCCGTGTCTCACCTACCTTGTGAGCAGTCCAGCATGCTCTCAAACACGCACTTCTCTCCCTATTCCTCACAACATATATGTATCTTACACACTACATAATCTTTTCAAAATTAAAAAAAAAAAAAAAATGGCATCAACTTCGACCCTCAGATTCCCGTGGGGAGAGGACCATAAATGTCCCCACTTCTGGCTCCCCTACTATCGATACCGGGAACGTAGACCCGAGCAGCGGGGCTGGATCTGCTACAGCCCATTCAAGATTTTCTTCTGTAACATTTGTGACTTTTTTCAAATTTTCAATCTGTTGAACACCACCTCTCCTCCTTAAACCTCATATGCTTTTCCTCACTGAAACGCAGGTGTCTGTGACGACTGACAGCAACCCCTTTTCTGTACCCTCTTACTTTATCAACACTCAATTTCACTCCAAAGGTGAATGTTGCGTATATGTTCCCAATGACCAACTTGTTCTCATATTACCTTTCTCCTAATTCTAGTGAATATCCAAAATTCTTTGACTACCTCACTTCCAAAGTGCAATACATTCTTTCCGCTCTCCCTTGTTGAAATCTCCATTTTAGGGGATTTCAATGTTCACCACCACCTTTGGCCTTCTTCCCATTTCAGTGACATCCTTGGTGAACTAGCTTACAACTTTTCTATCCTAAATGACCTTGAGCAGATTGTACAGCACCTTACTCGTAACCCCGATCGCCTTGGAGATAGACCCAACATTCTGGATTTATTTCTTACCTCTTATCCTTCTTCTTACTCTGTGACACATTTTTCTCCACTGGGCTCCTCCGACCACAATCTTATATCTGGTTCCTGTCCTGTCGCTCCAATTCGGCCTTTGGATCCTTCCAAGAGGAGGCGCCTTTAGCACTTCGGCGCTGCTGATTGGGAGGCCTTTAGGCAGTACTTCTGTGATTTCCCATTGAATGATTACTGCTTCCGTGGCATGGAAGCGTACATTCCATATTCTATTCCTACTACTAATGCAATAAAACCTTGGTTTAACTTTACTTGTTCTAATGCTATCTGCAACAGAGAGGAGTCTTTCAGAAGGTACCCTTGCCATTCAACTCCTGTCCCTCACTCAGCTTATATTTCTGCCCGGAATCGTGCAAAATCTGTTCTTCAACTCGTCAAAAATTCCTTCATCCGACAAAAATGGGAAAATCTATCCAATTCTTCTTTTCGCTGTTTCTGATATCTAGCTAAGAACCTCTTCAACGACTTTACTTCCTCTTCTTTCCCTCCTCTTTTCCATTCCAACGGCTCAGTTGTTGTCTCTTCTCCTGACAAAGCTGAACTCTTCGCTCAAACTTTCGCTTACAATTCAACCCTGGACGATTCCGGTGTTGTTCCTCCATCTCCTCCCCCTGACTTTATTATGTCTGAAATTAGAATCTCTTCTAAAGATGCCTTTTCTGCCATTTCTGGGCTAAACTCTAGGAAGGCGTACGGTCCTGATGGTGTTCCTCCTGTTGTTTTTAAGAATGTGCTTATGTGCTGACACCCTTCCTAGGCAAACTCTTTCGTCTTTGTCTCTTATCTGGCACTTTTCCTTCCTGCTGGAAGTTCGTTTTCATTCAGCTTGTCCCAAAGAAAGGTGACCGCTCTCAACCCTCCAACTGTCGTCCAACTGCTTTGATTTTTTTGCCTTTCCAAAGTGTTTGAAGCTATCCTTAATAAAAAGATTCTTAAACACTCTCTTCTCTCAATCTTCTTTCAGATCGTGAGTATGGGTTCCGCAAGGGACGCGCTACTGGCGAACTTCTTGCATATCTCTCTGACTCTTAGTCATCCTCCTTTCGGGATTTCAGTAAAACTTTGGTAAGGATTCGTTAGTGCACATGGACAGAACTCTACATTGATTTTTATGTAGGGAGATAGAGCAAAAAAACTCTATAGCGTTTTCCTCGCAAATTTATATTTTTCGAGTTATTTGCCTTTTCAAATTTACTTAAGAAATTACAATTTGGAAGGACTTATGTTCACGCCAACAAGTTCGCGGGATATATTGTTGGCATCTTACTCACGTGATTATGACGTCTTATTCACGTCATTATGTCCCACCAATCAGTGGAAGTCACGCTGTCACGTCATACACCTGCACATGCCCATTGCCCAAACTTTTAATTTTAATTTCTCAGTCGCAAGATCAAGGTGTCAAGGGTGTTCTCTTTCAGAATTGCAAACCATTCAGCAAGTTTTTGAAAATAACGCCGCTACAATAGACATTTTCAAGGCCCACGTTCTCCATACTTCATCGTTTGTCCAAAGTGTGGTGAAGACTGTCATTTTCGTGAAGATCGACTCATTTGGTATTGCACAAAAAGCCACAAAATCGCAAGACAAAGAATGTACTCCTTGTGGCTTTTCGGGTTCTGCGTATAAGGCCACTTGGTTGAAAGTTACACTGGAAGTTACGGCGTGGAAGAACTTCTTGTTTTGTAATACATTCTTGAGAAGCACTTGACTCAGCGCTACGCTGCTGAAAACTTGGATATAACGTTCGAAACTATCGTGAAATGGAAAAGCTTTTGTTCCGAGGCTTGTAAACATTGGTTGGATAACCAGGAACCCATAGGGGGGCCTGGTGTTGTAGTTGAAGTGGACAAAAGCAAGTTTGGAAAATCCAAATACAATCGTGGCCGTGAAGTGACAGGAGTGTGGGTGTTGGGGGACACAGAAACTGTCTCCAAACGGAAATTCATCACACCAGTGCCTAACCGCAGTGCTCATACTCTGATACCGCTAATTCAGCGCTTTGTAAAAGCGGGTAGTATTATTCATACTGACCTTTGGAGGGCTTACAGTATCCTCGGTGAAAGTGGTGATACTCACCGTACTGTTAACCACAGTGAGAACTTTGTGGATCCGTCTGCAGGCGTTCATACGCAAAATATAGAACGGCTGTGGAATGATATCAAAAGTTGGGTCCTGCGTGCCGGCAATAAGAAGCAACATTACCGCCAATATTTGGCTCGGTACATGCTCCAAGCGCAACATAACGATCACAAGACCCTACTGCACCACTTCCTCCTGCAAGTGGCATCACTTTATCCTCTTCCATCTCATAATTAAGGCAAGCCTAGCATAAGAATTATTTGCAGGGATCATCGGCCCTTAAGAGCGGGTCTGGGGGGCGAAGCCCCCATTAAATGCGACGGGTCCAGGGGGGCCGCAGGCCCCCTGGCTAGGGAATATAATTTCTAGGAAAATATATTGGTAGGTAGGTTAGGTTATCCTTATTAAATAACGAAAATAGGTTTTTCTGGTGTCTTTCATGGTTTTTCAATTGAATTTTACCTTTATTTCTATCGGAAATGAGCATTATGGACTCCAAATTGTAGGTCGTGGAGGGGGGGGAGCATATCTCCATAACTGCTATTGTGCGAGACATATCAAAACTTTTGATAGAGTCTGGCACAAATCTTTAATTTCGAAACTTCCTATCTTCGGTTTCTATCTTTCTATCCGTGCCTTCATCATAATTTTCTTTCTGGCCGATCTATAGCTGCAGTTGTAGAGTGCCACTGTTCTTCTCCTAAAGCTATCAACACCGGTGTTCCTCAGGGTTCTGTCATGTCACCCACTCTTTTCCTTTTATTTATTAATGATCTTTTAATTCGCACTTCCTGTCCTATTTACTCCTATGCCGATGATTCCACTCTTCACTTCTCCACCCGATTCCCAAAGCGTCCCTCACAGCAGTCACTTCATGATTCACGTGGGATGGCTATGGGACACCTGACTTCTGATCTTTCTGTTATCTCTGATTGGGGCAGAGAAAACCTTGTGGCTTTCAATACCTCAAAAACTCAGTTCCTCCATCTGTCTACTCGTCACAATCTTCCACACGATTATTCCCTTACCTTCAACAACACACAACTCAATCCTTCCTCTTCTCTTAACATTCTTGGAGTTTCCTTATCGCGTGATCTTTCCTCGAAAGATCACATATACTCTCCTTCCAGAACAGCTTCTAAGAGGTTAGGTGTGCTGTACCGCCTCCGCGGTTTCTTCATCCCCACTCAGTTGCTGTCTCTGTATAGGGGTCTTGTTCGCTCCTGTATGGAGTATACTTCTGGTGTGTGGGGTGGCTCAACCCACACAGCAGTACTTGACTGGGTGGAATCAAAGGCTTTTCGTCTCATCAATTCCCCGCCTCTTACTGTCTTCAATCTCTGCCATACTGCTCTTCTGAACTCTCTAACTGCATGCTTCCTCCTAAGCATGCAGCACAAGACTTTCTACACTTTCTCATTCCTTTTCTGTCCAACTCTCTAACGCAAGGGTTAATCGGTATTTTCAATCTTTCATCTACTCCACCAATGAATTCTGGAACAATCTTTCTCAATCCAGCTTTCCTCCTGTCTCTGACGTCCCATCTTTGAAACGCAGATTGTCTAGGCTCTCTTCTTGTATGGGGTGGGGTCGCTTTTGCGGGCATTACCATTGGCCTCTTCTTCCTGCATAAAAAATACATTTATTGTGGTCTAAATAATAAATATTTGGTGCATAAAATATTAAACAGTGTGAAAATGGACACTACTCACAACTGTTACTAACAGTGGTATGGTCTGCACGATTATGACATTATCGAGTGTGTGAAGATCATGGTAATGGGTACAAGTCTGTTAACAAAGATAAATCAGGTATTGGGTTCTACAGGGTGTTCGAAAAGTCCCGTCATCCGTTATTTTTTGTGATTAATTGCATTTATATGTGGTAGGTGAAATTTAAGAAAGAAGTCATTAGCAACAATTACTTTAATTACAGTAAATACAGTTACTAATTACAGTTACTAATCAAGAATATCTGTGTGTACGATCATTTTCGTAGCAAAGGATTATGCGCCTCCATGTGCGGTGTGAGAATCGACGCAGCATTGTAGGAGAGATTGCACCAAATGCATCTAGAACAGCGTGTTTCACTTCCTCTGTTGTGTGGTAACGCACCCGGGATACGTTCTGCTTGACGAAACCCCATAACGTATTGTCACATGAAGACAGATCTGAACTTTGGGGCGGCCACTGAAGAGGGGCAGGTAAATGTTGCGAGCCACGGCCGATCCATTTGTCTTTGAACACTTCGTTGAGGAATTCCCTCATATTAATGGAAAAATGAGCCGGAGCCCCGTCTTGTTGAAACCACACCTGACCAAGCAGCCCTAAACGTTCGAGCTCAGGCACAAACCAGTCCCGTAACATGTTGAGGTAGGCAGTTTGGTTGACAGGACCCTCAAAAAAATATGTACCGAACAAGTTTCTGGGAGAAACTGCAGCCCATATCACTAGGTGCGGTGGATGGTGTTCCAGTTCCTGAAAGAAGTGTGGATTTTCCTTGCTCCAAAAGTAAACATTTTTCATTTTGGTGCCACTTTAAATTGCACACTCGTCAGAAAAAATCACTGTTCCACTTGCAGGAATTGTTGGAAAAACGGTCAAAACCCGTTCACAGGCTTCATATCGTTTCTGCATGTCTGTATCGCTTAATTCATTAACAAATGACGGGCGGTATGGTTTCATGCCGAGATCTTTTGTCATGTGATCACTCATTGTGGACATGGGGACTGCAAGTTCTTGTGATCGTTTATGAAGTTATTTTTTCGGTGAACGAGCCACCGATGCAATCACACCTACATATTGTTCCGCTTGCGTTGTTGGTCTTCCCGACCGTGGTCTGTCCTTGATGGAGTCAGTTTCAAACAGCTATTTCTCCCAGCGTAATACCGTCTTGTTTGTTCATGCAGCCTTATTGAATCTTGTGTTGAAATCATTGTGGATATCATGCATCGTTTTGCCAGTATGTGACCTTTCATGAGCCCATGTACTCGTCACTATCCTTTCCTCCAGAGTGTAAGTGGACTGGTCTGCCATTGTTCACACAACTCTAATACCTGGAAAAGAAAAAAAATGTCAATGAATCACACATAAATTCAATTAATCACACAAAAATAAAATTGGTGTTATAATATGTACATTTTGTAAGGGTATGTGACGCGACTTTTCGAGCACCCTGCAGTTACTACTGTAAATTGTAGATATTGATAAGGCCTTCCACTATTACGAGTTGGTTCAATGTTGGTTCAAATAAATGAGAAATAAATTTCAATGTGGGTCAAATAAATGTTAAAATTTGGCAAGTATGTGTAATATTTGAATCTTGTTAAAAGTAAGGCTATTCTGTCATTTTAAGTTAATTTATTAATGTGGATATTTCATTAACTTGGTGTAGCATTGGTTAGTCACATCAGCTTTATGTTGTAGATGTTAATCAATAATAAGACCTTACATTGTTGCAAGTTGGCTCAATTTTGGACAAACGAATTGTTAAATTAATTTAAATGTAGGATAGTTTTAAAAGGTTCCCAGTCAACTGACCTGTATATCTATGTATTGGACGAAATTACAGTATATATAAATACTGTATTCAGTTATATATAACTATTTCTTGAATATAAACATAGCATATAATGGAGTAAACCACAATAGTTTATTTAAAATCTTGAGGGCAGGAAAGCTCCTTTGTACATATTAAACATTTGAAGTTTTGGTATACTTGTCACTCTATATCAGTTAGGTGGGGTACTGTATTTGGCTCAGTGTTTTGATTTTCCTGCGGATTGAGGCAAGGCTCCTTGCTCTCTCCGGATCACCTGAAGATCAGGGCCCCCAGCCTTCTCCAGTTAGCCTTAATAAGGCTAATTAACGAAAATATCACGACCTAACCTAACCAATCGTTAGGTCAACTGTACGCCCTTGACGATTGGTTAGGTTAGGTCGTGATATTTTTGTTAGTTAGCCTTATAAAGCTAACTAAAGAAGGGTGAGGGCCCTGATCTTAAGGTGATCTCTCCCTCCTCTGCTGTTTGATGTGTATATTGATGGTTTAACTGTTCCACTTAATGACGAAAAAGTTGTAGGCTATCGTTGTAGGTTATAGTTGTAGGCTATCGGCTAGATAATATGAGGATAAATAACTTAATCTTTACCAGTGATATAAAATGTAGTTGAACTAAAGTTCATAGCTTTTGGATAAGTATTTTGATAAATTGGGGTAAGCGATTTTGGGTTTGGAGAGTGTATGTATGAGAGACTATCCTCAAGGTTTATTTGATCTTGAATCTCTGTAACTATAGGAGGGAAATTCATGATATTGGACCATTGAGCCCTTCTGCTCCTATATTTCACTTCATTTGTAGACTTGGATATCAGTGTACTGGCTATTAAAAAGTCTTGGCTGCTTATTCTCAGGGTATTTTAATTTTTATTTTCTTTTATGCAAGAAGGAGGGGCCAAGGGCAAATGCCCGCAAAAGCGCCCCCCTGCCCATAGAAGAAGAAGAGCCAAAATCAAGGTCCGGGGTTTTCGAGATGCCTAGACACTTTGCGTTTGAAAGATGGGGAGGGGGTCACAGACAGAAGGAAGATGGATTGAGGAAGACTGAAAATACCGATTAACCCTTACGTTAGAGAGATGGACAGAAAAGGAATGAGGAGGTGTAGAAAGTCTTGTGCTGCATGCTCTCCTTAAAGGAGGAGGCATGCAGTTAGAGAGTTCAGAAGAGCAATGTCCGTTATAATAGCGATAGTAAAGAGAGAGAGTGAGGCAACATTGCGGTGAACAGAGAGAGAGTGAAGACAATCAGTAAGAGGCGGGGAATTGATGAGACGAAAGGCCTTTGATTCCAACCAGTCAAGTACGGCTGTGTGGGTTGAATCACCCTACACATGAGAAGCATACTCCATACAGAGGCGAACAAGACCCCATACAGAGACAGCAATTGAGTAGCGGTGAAGAAACTGCGGAAGCCGTACAGCACACCGAACCTCTTAAAAGTGGTTTTAGAAAGAGAGTATATGTGATCTTTCGAGGAAAGACCACGAGAAAAGGAAACGCCAAGAATGTTAAGAGAAGAGGAAGGATTGAGTTGTGTATTGTTGAAGGTAAGGGAATAGTCGTGTAGAATATTGTGACGAGTAGACAGATGGAGGAACTGAGATTTTGAGGTATTGAAAGCTACAAGGTTTTTTCTGTCCCAATCAGATATAGCAGAAAGATCAGAGGTCAGGTGTCCCATAACCATCCTACGTTATATATATATACAGGGTGGGCGGAAAGTAGCTCCCTATTTTGGATTGGTAAAAAAATACGTATATTATCCATTTATTTCAGAAGAAATAATATGAAAAGGTAGGCTACATGGTAGGTTTTCTCTAAATTCAATGTGGGCTCCAACTCTTTCCACCAGCTTCTGAGCTGGAGCCGCCCAGGAATGGCGCCACTGACTTTAGCAGGAACTCCGGCGGTGGAGGACATGACTTCCCGAATTCGGTCCTCCAGTTCTTCCAATGTCCTCGGTTTGTGCGGTAGACTTCTTCCTTTACCCCACCCCAAAGAAAGAAGTCGCACGGTTACCGCTGAAAACGGCAGAATCGGTTCAGTGTAACGGTGTGGTGTGGTATGACCTCAGATCAGGTTGTGGACCCGTTCCTTCTGCGCAACACCATGAATGCTGAGCGTACCTTTGCTATGTTGCGAAACGAGGTCTGGCCGGTTGTCAGCACATGGGAGAATCGACGATCTGATATTTATGCAAGATGGCGCCCCTCCGCACTCGCTCTTGTTGTCCGTGAGTGGCTGGATGCCCACTTCCCTGGGCGTTGGATGGGTCGTCGTGGTCCACATCAATGGCCAGCCAGGAGCCCCGACTTGACACCTGTGCGAACTTCTTTCTTTGTGGGGTGGGTAAAGAAGAAGTCTACCGCACCAAACCGAGGACATTGGAAGAACTGGAGGACCGAATTCGGAAGTCATGTCCTCCATCCCGCCGGAGTTCCTGCTAAAGTGGACGCCATTCCTGGGGGGCTCCAGAAGCTGGTGGAAAGAGTTGGAGCCCACATTGAATTTTAGAGAAACCTACCATTTGCCTACCTTTTCATATTATTTCTTCTGAAATAAATGGATAATATACGTATTTTTTTTACCAATCCAAATAGGGAGCTACTTTCCGCCCACCCTGTATAACAGGAGCAAATAATGTATGAGAGAGAACTGTTTTTCTACATGCACAAATAAACACGGGTCGTGAACAGCTAGTGGAACTTCGGGACGCGGGCAGGGTGGTGGGTGCAGTTGGTACGACCTGAGCGCGCAGGCGTGCGACGGGACGCGTGGGCAGGGCATTTCTGGATTCCGGGTGTTGCTCTAGGCAGTGTTTCCCAACCGGGGCCATATGGCCCCCTGGGGGCCATGTCACATTTGAAGGGGGCCACAGGAAAATGTTAATATTTAGAGGGGCCACAGACTCCATGAAGGGCCACAGGACTCAACCTATTGAAGCCTAAATTATAGTTAGGCCAATAGATAATTTTAATTTATGTAGTTGAATTACATTTTAAAAAATTATTATAAATATATTTTCCTTTTTTTTAGATATTTTATAATAGATTTGAATTTATCTGTAAACAAATATTTTGCATCTTACAAGCTTATTGTGCGTCGCACTCCATTGTGCGCTTGATCGTTATGCGCCTGGCAGCGTTGTTGACTGATAAAATACTTCAGGTTGAAATCCTTACAGTCTGTTTACCACGTGGATCGTCGCTGTAGTGTGTAAGTAGCTCTTTTTGTTTACCCTAATATTGCGAAGTTGTTAGATTTTACTAGTTTTTTTAATTTATAATAGATTGCTATAAGTACAGTATTTCTTTTGATTATATTTTTTTTATAATTAATACATAATATAAGTAAATACTGCAAATTTTTGTTAGCCACTGTTTTGTTTTTGTTATGTTTATAGTCCTATGTGACAAATAATATTGTACCTGAATACAATAGTTGTTTTAATATCCTTTATATATATTTGTTTTTGTAAAATAGAGTTAATCTGCATATTACCTACTGAAAATAATGCTTATGGGGGCCACAGGAAAAAATAAGGTTCCTAAGGGGCCATAAGCCAAAACCGGTTGGGAACCACTGCTCTAGGGAACCCCGAGGCTAGGAAAGCTCTTTTATCAAGATGAAATAATTGAATTAGTAAAGATTGGATCCTTTAACATATTGTCCCAAAACATTCGGGAAGCAATATGTTAAGTGATCCCTCCTGGGAAGCAATATGTTCAAGTGAGGATCTTTTATGTTTGGTGCACATTCTCCGATTTTTTCCTAAATTTCGTCACTGATGCAGTTTTTCACGCTAATTTCAGAAATGAAATTCCTTTTTTGAAGAAATTATTTATTAAAAAGTTATTTAACTTTTATATTTGTAGGTTAGGTTAGTTAGGTTACGTTAGGATGTTGCAAATATATTATACAATTTGTAAATATGTATACATATGTAAATTTGTAAATATGTAAACATATGTAAATTAATGTTTTTTTTACCTTTTTACAGATTTAGTGTTATGAGAGATACGTGTACAATCTCAAAAGCTTGTGGTCTCACTTAAAACCGAAGAAGATGCAGTCAGCTTTTTCCAGGAATAGAACATCGTGCCAAAATCTAAATTATGCCGGCGTAGCATGCAATGAGCATAAGTATTCGTGGTGGATCTGCTCAGTGGCGCTGCTGTAAACGCGGCTGTAACGAGTGGATTTCTGTCAAGAAAGGAACGTGGTTTGAGGGTGGCATACTTCCGTTATCCACCATAGCTGTATTATCTACGCATGGAGCAAGGAGATGACTACGGGTAAATTTTGTAAAGAGGAGCTGGAGATCGGTGAATGTACGGCAGTGGACTACAACAATTAATGCTGTGCGCGAAGGATATTCTTAGTAAGCCGTTTCAGATTGGCGGCCCGGAAAAATCGTTGAGATCGATGAAACAATGTATTCGCGGAGAAAGTACAACAAGGGAAGAGTTCTTCCACAGCAGTGGGTATTCGGTGGAGTGTGCCGGGAAACTCGTGAGGTTTTTCTTTACGCTGTTTCATTACGAGATCGCCAGATATTAGAATGTGTTACGGCTTCTATTCTACTGGGTCCACAATAATAAGCGACATGTGGAAGGCGTACAGCCATATTATAGATATGGCTGGGTACAACTTCGAACACAAACCATCAATCACAGTGTCGAGTTCGTTTCGGAGGATGGAGATCACACTCTGCAAATCGAGAGCACCTGGAATTGCCTGAAACGGCCAAACAAACGCCGTTGTGGGACTCACCGTTCCAGGTTGGATTCGTATTTGTGTGAGTTTGTATGGCGTAGAAGATACAAAATACGGACATATTCAAGAAGATTTTGCAGTGCATTTCTCAGTTTCAGCGTTAAATCAGCGTGATTAATTGTTATTTTATTAATTGTATAAATATTTGTAACATCCTAACCTAACCTAACCTACAATATAAAAGTTAAATAACTTTTTAAAAATAATTTCTCCAAAAAAGAATTTCATTTTTGGAATTATCGTGAAAAACTGCATCAGTAACGAATTTTAGGAAAAAGTCGGAGAACGTGCACCAAACATAAAAGATCCTAAAGTGATTAACATTGGGAAGCAATATGTTAAAAAGAGGAAGGTTGGTTGGTTAGAAAGAGGTTGGTAATCTAGGAGATAATCTACAGACCGTAAACAAGCTATAAATGCCCTAACCAGGCATTCTTTATATATTTAATGTAGGTTAACTGAATGCCCGGTTAGGTCAACTGTACGCCCTTGATGATTGGTTAGATTAAGTCGTGATATTTTCGTTAGTTTTAACGAAAATATCACAACTTAACCTACACCAATCGTCAAGGGCGTACAGTTGACCTAACTGGGCATTCAGTTGACCTAACCGGGCATTCAGTTAACCTACATTAAATATAAAAGGAAATGAAAGGATGCAAAAGGAGCTACTCAACTCGCACTTGTGGCAAATGATGTTGCGTGACCGATTCTTCCGAATCCATTTTTTCTTTATGTGCCCATATAGCGCAACAATTCTAATAAATTTACTTTCAATCTAATATTTTAAACATGTTATGATTTACTTTACTTTTATGCCTTTACTTTATTAAGCGAATATTTTTAATCGTACTCATCCTAAAATATTGGGAAGCAATATGTTAAAGTGATTAACACTGGAAGCAAATGTTAAATGATATACACTGTAAGCAATATGTTAAGAGGGTTCCTAGGAAGCAATATGTTAAAGTGATCCAAAAGACTTATTTTAACACATAATATTTCTTGTACACGTGAAGAATGTATCAATGTTACTTCTCGATCACTAAATTAAAGGCGTATATGGGCCTGGTGAGTATCTGTGGAGACTGTTCGTCAATGGAAAGTGTGCGTGTGTGTGTGTGTGTGTGTGTGTGTGTTTCACCTGGCTGAAAGTAGGTGATCATGGGAGGATGGGGATGGAATAGAAAAATGATAATAATATTTATCGTTGACCGACTCCCAACAGGGAAATAATAACAATATTCCTACTATCAAACTGTAAGGGCATGCGTGTGTAACGCAAAACTTTAGTTATAACAACTAAATAAAAAACAAAAATAATGACTTCAAAAGAATGTAAGCCCAATACGAACTGTGAAAATTTTGATTAAAGAGCTTATTTCTTTATTATTGTAATATTTCTCAATAATTGTAGTAGATTATTCTTTTTGAATTACTCTGATTCTTTATTTTTTTTTCGTTTGAGTGATATTTTAGTACAGTATTTTAACGATTAATATTTGTTTTTGTTAATTTTAGCTCTTATTGTTGTTTACATCCTTTTCCGGTCTTATTTTTGTTTTTTTTAAGTTGTTATAACTAAATTTTTGCGCATATTGGCAATTAAGCCGTAGCAGAGGGTGTAGAACTGAATTCGGAGGAGTCGGTTCAGGAATACGAGACAAGTTAGATCATTGCGTACATATACGCAACATCCACTTTGGAATGATTGAGTGTATAGAAAGTAGGAGGTACAGAAAGGGGTTGCGGTCAGTCGTCCCAGACACCTGGTTTCATTGAGAAGAGAAGGTGAGTTTAGAGGAGGATAGTCGTGTTCAACCGATGGAAATTTGAGGAAGACCACTAATGCTGCAGAAGTTAATGAAAGTGAATCAGGCAGAGGCTCAGTATATCTCGAATGGGCGGCAGCAATTCAGCACTGCTGCCCGGGTCTGCGTCCCCGGTATCGACACGGGGACCAGAGTGGGAACTTTATAGTCTCCTTCCCAGGGACACCGTAGCTGTTGGTCATTGTCTTTTTTTTCCTTTAATTTTGTAAAGATTATGTAGTACGTAAGATATACGTGTGTGTATATATATACACACAAACTCAGAATGGTCCCTGAGAAACTTATATGTTAAACACAGACCGTGCATGGAACAATGGGTCTGTGTTTAACATATATATATTATAATATATATATATATATATATATATATGTGTGTGTGTGTGTTGTGTGTGTGTGTGTGTGTGTGTAGCTCCTTTTTTTCTTTTTCTTTTTCCCTTCTACTCCGATGGAGACCAGAAGATGAACTGAGACCAGAAGATGAACGGCTGGTGGTGGCAGCACAAGACAGGCGACCTACGGACAACTGGTTCAGAGAATATTGAGGGCAGAAATGAAGTGAGATGTGCAGACTGTGCTCAAGAGCCAGAGACTGTGAGTCACATACTATCTGGGTGTGAAATACTCCTGCACAAGAGGAAACTACACAGACAGACAGATGCGTCTGCAAGCTAATCCACTTCAAGCTGTGTAAGAAATATGAAATAGGCTAGAAACAGAAAAAGCATTGGGAACACATTCCACAAGGAACAGAAGACAATGACAAGTGCTGCTCCTATATGATCACGAGATACCAACCTGACATCAGGGTATCAGGAAGCAGACCAGACATAGTGAAGAATAGGAGAGAAGCGTGTGTTTGAGAGCATGTTGAACAGCTCAAAGGTTAGATGAGACACGAAAAAGATCAGCTAAGGGGACACTGACTGGAGAAACGAGAGTTCCAGAACTCTCTGTCACCTGCCTAACGTCCACCTGGATTACTTCCCTGGTCGATTGGTTCTATAATCTTCCCCTTTAGACAATCTCCTCCCTCTTTCTCTCTCTCTTTGTATATATTTAAAAAAAAAATTTTTAAAGCTTTTGGAATCA
>JAJOZX010006653.1:160000-253996 GCA_023014485.1 Bathynomus jamesi | reverse complement strand
CCAAAACAGAGGTTAATCGTCTCCACTTGATAGAGATCAAGTGCAGTCATTTTCCATTTTCAGTTAATTTCAAAATTACAGTTTCAGAATACTGATAAGACTTCAGTTAGTTTCAGAATACTTGATAAGAGTTCAAGTTAGTTTCAGAATACTTGATAAGAGGTCAAGTCAGAAGGTTGCGCCAAGACGGACAACCGCCCCAGAGATTTATAGAAATACTTGACAAGCGTTCAAGTCAGACAGTTTCAGAATACTTGACAAGCGTTCAAGTCAGACACAGTTTCAGAATACTTGACAAGCGTTCAAGTGAGAGTTTCAGAATACTTGATAGAGTTCAAGTTAGGTTCAGAATACTTGACAGAGTTCAAGTCAGAGTTTAAGTTCCAAGTCAGAGTTTAAGTTCCAAGTCAGAGTTTAAGTCCAAGTCATTTCAATGCAGTCAATTGAATTCAAATTTTCTTTGTAAGTTAAGAGAATTTAATTTAAGAAAATGTAATTTAAGAATTTAATTCAACCTTTTTTTGTGCTGTAAAAGAGAATTTAATTCAACCTGAATTGACCGGGTTGCGTCTTTAGTTAACCTTTTTTTGTTTGTGAAAAGGAAATGACCGATTTGTCTTTTCTTTTCATGCCATTGTTGCGTATATAAATATATAGGTAAAATGACAAATTTTTTGTTTGTAAACAAAACCGTTTTTGCAAAGGTTGTAACGATTTTGGTAATTATTGTAATGTATATGAGGAACATGCCGTCCCTCCGTTTGTTGAACTCTTTTAATTTTTGTTCTAAGTAGTGTGACAAGCAATCTTTTTTTTTAAAAAAAAAAGAGCAAAGTGCCCACGAAAGACGTATTGTCAATTTCAACTTATACCCCATGCTTAGTCACTCAATTCCCCCGTATGATCGGCACATACCCTAAATTTCAGTTGTTTGTTCTTTTTTGTCATTTAATTTTAATAAAACTTCTACACAATAAAACATATCTATTTATCATATGCAAACAAGTTTTCAGACCAAAATATCAAATAATTCAAATTCTATCAACATTTAACGAAAGAGTATAATTTTTCTACTTAAAATGCAAAAATTATTAAACCTTTTTAATATTTTTTTTAATATAAAAATAATTTTTAATGTAAAATTTACCTGAAATTATTAAAAGAAAAGATTGTTCGAAATGCTTTCCTTCCATTTCAATAACTTTTTATTCTTGGCCGAACTCATCTAAGGTTCGATTTACTTTTATTTTCAAGAATATTATAAAATTATGTTTAGCTCGTTGAAAATGCATAATTGATTTATTTTTAATTTGTATTCTTAATTTCTTAATTCAATTATCGTAGGGATGCTTCTGGTTAATGTTAATGGTTATATAGTTCATAGATAGCTACGAATGTTACTAGTCGAATTTAATTCCATCTTCAAAGTTTATTTTTTAATACCGCTAGATTTACTTTTTCATTAATTGTAAGTTCCTCTAATTGACCTTGAGCTTAAAGGATTTTATGATAATAATAATGATAATAATAATAACAATAACTGACTTAAACTTAAAAGATTTTATAACCCTAAACCCATCTTAAATTATTATACATTATTTTTAAACTTTGTTAATTCAAAAACCTTCCAAATCCCTACACATTTGACCACAGGTCTATACATCATGCACTACGTAATTCGATTTTTACCTACAACAGTCAATAAAAATGCATGTATGCACATTATATATACTATATATATATACAGCCCTTATGCTAAAATCATTGAATATCAGAATAAAACTATTTCATTACGTAAGTGCAAACTATGCTGTTTAGTCTTAATCATTTGTGCTTTCTAATATATCTTGCTCATGCATTTATTCAGTTACTTGAACAATCCTATCAGCTAATCTGTCCCTCGAAATTGTAAAATACACACTTTGCACCTAATACACCCAAATACACACTTGACCACAGGTCTATACATCATCCATTACATAATTCGATTTTTTACCTACAATAGTCAATAAAATTAGTTACGAATTGTACTATCATGGTAACCTTGAAAATCCATGAACTTTAAAATTTATATTTTTCCCTTTTACCTATTCATTATGAATGTAATTTTCCCCACAGAAAATAAAATTTTGCTAAAAAAATTTAACAATACCATTCTTTGTCTAACTTAATTGTTTGTCTAAATTAAAGTATTAACCTTTGAATTTTTTTTTATATTATATAATAACACTTGTTCTGTATAAAAATTTGTAATGTAAAGAAAAATTCGTCATCTAACTTGAAGTAGTTAGGATGTTATTTTCTCATTTGTATTGTATTAATGGTACCCTACTAGATTATTGTATAAATATCATTTTAGAGGGGGAACAATGTAAAAAATGAACAACGAATAATCCATATTCATTTTTACATAAGAACCAAAATCGCTTAACGCGAGTTTGGATAATAATTTTACTTGTAGCTTCCTATTTTTGTTCGTGTCACAACTCTACGATCTACCATATCTATGGTTTAGTCGTATCCATTTTCCATTTGTTATAGAAGTTATTATAATTAATTATGAATTGTCTTGCATCTCACCCTCGACCCTAGATTATGCATACACATTGCATGTAACAGGATTGGAACCCGTAGTTGTACTTCTTAGTCATTACTACCCACTCTTTGAATCTAATTCGTTCTTGTAAATCTTCCTAATAATGATTTGTACTATACGTAAAAATTCAATAACTATGACGTCACATTTTCCCGTCATTTATTTCCCTTCATCATATATCTAGTATTCAATGTATGAAAATTCTTTAACATCATAATAAAAACTGTACACTCTATAGAAGTCATTATTTATATTTTATGTAGTATAAATATAACTATTATTCGACCATATACCCCGCCCCCATACGTCCATATCTTATCTTGACCATTATCGTATGTCAATTTTATTAAATATTCATTTTTGCTATGAAACGCCAAACTTTAGGCCTTCGTTCGAAAACGCAAAAATACGTTCTCGTATTGTTTTTTTTTATTTTTTTTTCAAGTGCGTTCACCCCTCAAGATATTCATAAATGCTTAGTAAGATCAAATTCCGCTCACTACGACAGATTCGAACGCCTCAAAGATAAAATATCTCCTTTCGCTCTGATTTCAAATTTATAACATATTATAACATTATGTTGTATATAAATCCAAACCATATGTGCCCATGTACTTTGTATTATATTTCTAACATCTTAATTGTCTATTAATATGAAACACTGTAAAAACAAAACAAAGTTATAGTAACTGTTTAATTGTAATCAACTGTAATACTTTAATTTAATATAACGTAATGTACTTTAATGAAACTGTAATTAATAATAACTTTTAATGTACTTCATTGAAACTGTAATTAAATGTAATGATTTAATTTATAATGTAAGAATGTACTTTAAATAGAACTTTAATGGACAATCATAAGCGAATGTGAAGTAATCCATAATTGTAATCGTAATTGTAATGAACCAAAATTAATACGTACTCAGTCGTGTACTTAAATTGTACTTATGTGTACTATTACGAAATGATATCGCCTTCATAAATGTAGACTCGGCAAAAAATATACGATTAGTTTTTATTTTTATTTAAAAAAAAAAAAGATTTGGAATCTTTCAAACATCTGATCATGTGTTTAAAAAGGGGGGAACTTAACCTTCGACTGTCTTCCCCCAAACATTTAAGTTTATATTATACATGTATTTGTAAAATTAAGTCACTTCAATTAGGCTCTTCATAGTCACGACTTCAATTAAGGCACTTCATCAAGTCACTTCATAGCGGTACTTCATTATAGCACTTCATTAGGACTCCTTTGTTAGCAGCCTCGCTGCGGGGAGGGGGCAGAGGCCCCTTGCCTTCTTAATATTTTTAGATTCCGGCCTGAGCCATGGTCGAAAGAGGTCGAACCTCTACCCCTGTAAATTCAGAGCACTACCTGTACATTTTGAGAAGTAAACTAAATGTAAGAGAAACTTTTTATTTTCCCCTTCGAGCCGTGCTCTCTTCAGAAGAACTTAGTCAGTAAAGTCGATAATTTTAGTATCAGAGAAAGTATCAGAGAAAGTATCAGAGTATTATAGAAAGAGAAGAATTAAAAATTGGCGACCCTTTGCCCAAATTAAGAGACAACCCAAGCACCATAAAAGATATCGGCATAACAGTCGGGCGAGTCTGTAGCCAAGAGTTTAACAAGAGGCGACCGAAAAGAATTAGAATGTTATAGAAGAAATATCCGTTGCTTGCCTCCTAACTAGAACCCCCGTCGATCCGAACCACCTCAGGGCCATAGACGGAGGGGTTAACAGTCTGGCGACCTTGCCAGGATAAGAAGAAGATTTTAACAAGAAGATTTTAACAAGAAGATTTTAACAAGAAGATTTTAACAAGAAGATTTTAAGAAGAGGCCACTCTTTGGCCAAGATAGAAATTACCCTGCATCAGGATAAAACCATTTGACCGGCGTGTCACGACTTCTAGTTCGTAACATCCACCCTTGAACCGGTGTGTCACGACTCCAAGTTCTCCACGCCTAGTTTTCATCCAAGAAGAAGTAGCCAGCAAGACGTCTTCAGGACACGTCTCAAGGAAATTTTGTTAAGTACAGAGTTTGTTTGTTTTTAAGAAATTTATAAACACTTGAAAAGTCAGCATTATTAACAGTTAATATTTAGTATGGAGCCAGAATTTAACACAAAACAGTGAACACTTCAGACACCGGTGATACATTTGTTTTTATTGAAACAGTAATTTCAAGAGAGTTAATTTCAAGAGAGTTAATTTCAAGAGAGTTAATTTCAAGAGAGTTAATTTGAGAGAGTTAATTTCAGAGTTATTTTCACTGTTATATTCAGTATAGAATAATTTTATTTTATGTACCTTCCCGTACATTCGAGTGAAATGTTGTTTACATTTTATATTTTTGTTTGCAAATTTTTTTCAAATTATTGAATTGAATTGACTTGCAAATTAAGAAAGAGAGAGTTTACAGAGAGTTTATAGATTTAGAGAGATACTTGAAGTCAGTTTTGAAGTCAGTTTTGAAGTCAGTTTTGAAGTCAGTTTTGAAGTCATTTTTTGAAGTAATTTTTGAAGTCAGTTTTTTATGTCAGAAGGTTGCACCAAGAGGGTCAACCAAAACAGAGGTTAATCGTCTCCACTTGATAGAGATCAAATGCAGTCATTTTCCATTTTCAGTTAATTTCAAGTTAGACAGTTTAAGTTATAGAGATACTTGATTGCATTTCAAGTAAGTCGGTTGCACCAAGAGGGTCAACCAAAACAGAGGTTAATCGTCTCCACTTGATAGAGATCAAGTGCAGTCATTTTCCATTTTCAGTTAATTTCAAATTACAGTTTCAGATTACTTGATAAGATTTGAAGTTAGTTTCAGAATACTTGATAAGAGGTCAAGTCAGAAGGTTGCGCCCAGACGGACAACCGCCCCAGAGATTTATAGAAATACTTGACAAGCGTTCAAGTCAGACAGTTTCAGAATACTTGACAAGCGTTCAAGTCAGACAGTTTCAGAATACTTGACAAGCGTTCAAGTCAGACAGTTTCAGAATACTTGACAAGCGTTCAAGTCAGACAGTTTCAGAATACTTGATAGAGTTCAAGTTAGGTTCAGAATACTTGACAGAGTTCAAGTCAGAGTTTAAGTTCCAAGTCAGAGTTTAAGTTCCAAGTCAGAGTTTAAGTCCCAAGTCATTTCAATGCAGTCAATTGAATTCAAATTTTTCTTTGTAAGTTAAGAGAATTTAATTTAAGAAAATGTAATTTAAGAATTTAATTCAACCTTTTTTTGTGCTGTAAAAGAGAATTTAATTCAACCTGAATTGACCGGGTTGCGTCTTTAGTTAACCTTTTTTTTTGTTTGTGAGAAGGAAATTGACCGATTTGTCTTTTCTTTTCATGCCATTGTTGCGTATATAAATATATAGGTAAAATGACAAATTTTATTGTTTGTAACAAAACCGTTTTTGCAAAGGTTGTAACGATTTTGGTAATTATTGTAATGTATATGAGGAACATGCCGTCCCTCCGTTTGTTGAACTCTTTTAATTTTTTGTTCTAAGTAGTGTGACAAGCAATCTTTTTTTAAAAAAAAAAGAGCAAAGTGCTCACGAAAGACGTATTGTCAATTTCAAACTTATACCCCCTGCTTAGTCACTCAATTCCCCCGTATGATCGCACATACCCTAAATTTCAGTTGTTTGTTCTTTTTTGTCATTTAATTTTAATAAAACTTCTACACAATAAAACATATGTATTTATCATATGCAAACAAGTTTTCAGACCAAAATATCAAATAATTCAAATTCTATCAACATTTAACGAAAGAGTATAATTTTTCTACTTAACATGCAAAAATTATTAAACCTTTTTAATATTTTTTTTATTATATAAAAATAATTTTTAATGTAAAATTTACCTGAAATTATTAAAAGAAAAGATTGTTCGAAATGCTTTCCTTCCATTTCAATAACTTTTTTATTCTTGGCCGAAACTCATCTAAGGTTCGATTTACTTTTATTTTCAAGAATATTATAAAATTATGTTTAGCTCGTTGAAATGCATAATTGATTCTATTTTTAATTTGTATTCTTAATTTTCTTAATTCAATTATCGTAGGGATGCTTCTGGTTAATGTTAATGGTTATATAGTTCATAGATAGCTACGAATGTTACTAGTCGAATTTAATTCCATCTTCAAAATTTATTTTTTAATACCGCTAGATTTACTTTTTCATTAATTGTAAGTTCCTCTAAGTTCGTTTTTTAATTACCTTATACGTGTAACTGATTAATTATGTAAAATCTAAATCCTAATTGAATTTATTACTTTTGACACATTCGAATTCATTTACGTTCCGTCCCTCCAGTCACTCACATTAAACTCATATGCATACACCATCATTAATACTACCTGTAATTTAGAATTTTATAATAATTGACCTTGAGCTTAAAGGATTTTATGATAATAATAATGATAATAATCAATAACTGACTTAAACTTAAAAGATTTTATAACCCTAAACCCATCTTAAATTATTAAACATTATTTTTAAACTTTGTTAATTCAAAAACCTTCCAAATCCCTACACATTTGACCACAGGTCTATACATCATCCACTACGTAATTGATTTTTACCTACAACAGTCAATAAAAATGTATGCACATTATATATATATATATATATACAGCCCTTATGCTAAAATCATTGAATATCACAATAAAACTATTTCATTACGTAAGTGCAAACTATGCTGTTTAGTCTTAATCATTTGTGCTTTCTAATATATCTTGCTCATGCATTTATTCAGTTACTTGAACAATCCTATCAGCTAATCTGTCCCTCGAAATTGTAAAATACACACTTTGCACCTAATACACCCAAATACACACTTGACCACAGGTCTATACATCATCCATTACATAATTCGATTTTTTACCTACAATAGTCAATAAAATTAGTTACGAATTGTACTATCATGGTAACCTTGAAAATCCATGAACTTTAAAATTTATATTTTTCCCTTTTACCTATTCATTATGAATGTAATTTTCCCCACAGAAAATAAAATTTTGCTAAAAAAATTTAACAATACCATTCTTTGTCTAACTTAATTGTTTGTCTAAATTAAAGTATTAACCTTTGAATTTTTTTTTATATTATATAATAACACTTGTTCTGTATAAAAATTTGTAATGTAAAGAAAAATTCGTCATCTAACTTGAAGTAGTTAGGATGTTATTTTCTCATTTGTATTGTATTAATGGTACCCTACTAGATTATTGTATAAATATCATTTTAGAGGGGGAACAATGTAAAAAATGAACAACGAATAATCCATATTCATTTTTACATAAGAACCAAAATCGCTTAACGCGAGTTTGGATAATAATTTTACTTGTAGCTTCCTATTTTTGTTCGTGTCACAACTCTACGATCTACCATATCTATGGTTTAGTCGTATCCATTTTCCATTTGTTATAGAAGTTATTATAATTAATTATGAATTGTCTGGCATCTCACCCTCGACCCTAGATTATGCATACACATTGCATGTAACAGGATTGGAACCCGTAGTTGTACTTCTTAGTCATTACTACCCACTCTTTGAATCTAATTCGTTCTTGTAAATCTTCCTAATAATGATTTGTACTATACGTAAAAATTCAATAACTATGACGTCACATTTTCCCGTCATTTATTTCCCTTCGTCATATATCTAGTATTCAATGTATGAAAATTCTTTAACATCATAATAAAAACTGTACACTCTATAGAAGTCATTATTTATATGTTATGTAGTATAAATATAACTATTATTCGACCATATACCCCGCCCCCATACGTCCATATCTTATCTTGACCATTATCGTATGTCAATTTTATTAAATATTCATTTTTGCTATGAAACGCCAAACTTTAGGCCTTCGTTCGAAAACGCAAAAATACGTTCTCGTATTGTTTTTTTTTTATTTTTTTTCAAGTGCGTTCACCCTTCAAGATATTCATAAATGCTTAGTAAGATCAAATTCCGCTCACTACGACAGATTCGAACGCCTCAAAGATAAAATATCTCCTTTCGCTCTGATTTCAAATTTATAATATATTATAACATATTATGTTTTATATAAATCCAAACCATATGTGCCCATGTACTTTGTATTATATTTCTAACATCTTAATTGTCTATTAATATGAAACACTGTAAAAACAAAACAAAGTTATAGTAACTGTTTAATTGTAATCAACTGTAATACTTTAATTTAATATAACGTAATGTACTTTAATGAAACTGTAATTAATAATAACTTGTAATAATAACTTGTAATAATAACTTCGAACGCCTCAAAGATAAAATATCTCCTTTCGCTCTGATTTCAAATTTATAATATATTATAACATATTATGTTTTATATAAATCCAAACCATATGTGCCCATGTACTTTGTATTATATTTCTAACATCTTAATTGTCTATTAATATGAAACACTGTAAAAAAAACAAAGTTATAGTAACTGTTTAATTGTAATCAACTGTAATACTTTAATTTAATATAACGTAATGTACTTTAATGAAACTGTAATTAATAATAACTTGTAATGTACTTCATTGAAACTGTAATTAAATGTAATGATTTAATTTATAATGTAAGAATGTACTTTAAATAGAACTTTAATGGACAATCATAAGCGAATGTGAAGTAATCCATAATTGTAATCGTAAATGTAATGAACCAAAATTAATACGTACTCAGTCGTGTACTTAAATTGTACTTATGTGTACTATTACGAAATGATATCGCCTTCATAAATGTAGACTCGGCAAAAAATATACGATTAGTTTTTATTTTTATTTAAAAAAAAAAAAAGATTTGGAATCTTTCAAACATCTGATCATGTGTTTAAAAAGGGGGGAACTTAACCTTCGACTGTCTTCCCCCAAACATTTAAGTTTATATTATACATGTATTTGTAAAATTAAGTCACTTCAATTAGGCTCTTCATAGTCACGACTTCAATTAAGGCACTTCATCAAGTCACTTCATAGCGGTACTTCATTATAGCACTTCATTAGGACTCCTTTGTTAGCAGCCTCGCTGCGGGGAGGGGGCAGAGGCCCCTTGCCTTCTTAATATTTTTAGATTCCGGCCTGAGCCGGCCTGAGCCATAATTTTAGTATCAGAGAAAGTATCAGAGAAAGTATCAGAGTATTATAGAAAGAGAAGAATTAAAAATTGGCGACCCTTTGCCCAAATTAAGAGACAACCCAAGCACCATAGAAGATATCGGCATAACAGTCTGGCGAGTCTGTAGCCAAGAGTTTAACAAGAGGCGACCGAAAAGAATTAGAATGTTATAGAAGAAATATCCGTTGCTTGCCTCCTAACTAGAACCCCCGTCGATCCGAACCACCCCAGGGCCATAGACGGAGGGTTTAACATATATATATTAGAGTGGGCCACAAACGGGGGATGAAATTTTTTTCTCCGAAATGTTTGTGTGCTCATAGCCCAAACGTACACATTAGATGAGAAACTAGAGCATGTGAATTTGTTTTTAAATTAATGAATATTTAGGGTATGCACACGGCTGCCAATTTTAATGCCCTGTAATGCTCGGCTGTGATATGGCCTTTATAGCAAGCATAACTCGGAAGGTAAAAAAAATTGCGCAATTCGTCCAGTTTCTAATTCCATATTACGTTCCTTATTAACTAATTAATTAAGTTTAGAGTTGGCAACTCTTATTTTTGAACATACTACGATTTGGCATCGTATTTCAAATACTAACGGTTTTCCTCAGTTGCTCTCCCGGCAAGAATCGGATAGGGTGTATTAAGTGTTCACGCATCACTGGGAATCATTTATCTTAGCTTTCTTTTTAATGACTCAGGTGAATACTTAATTAATTAATATTTAATTAATATTTAATTAATAATCAATTAACAATTAATATTTAATTAAGGTGAATATATATTCTATAGCGTTATAAATTGCTATGACGCTTAAAGTTGCTATATTACTATTGCCTTATTATTTTTGTTTATGTTGAATAATAATTTTTTTCTGGAAAGAATGTACATTAGTGCAAGTTTAGTCCTAAAGAGTAACGTTAAAACTGTGTACGCTTAAAATTGCTATACTTTCTATTGCGTTATAAATTGCTATGACACTTAAAGTTGCTATATTACTGTTGCGTTATTATTTTTGGATTATGTTGAATAATAATTTTTGCTGAAAATTCATGTACATTAGTGCATGTTTAATGTTAAAGTGTGACTTTAAAAGTCTACATGTTTGTAGTTGCTGTATTTCTACATTATTTCTATAGTAATAAAAAATGTCAATTTTTGTTTTCTCTTTCTAAGTTGCGATGATGGCAACTGCAATGCGTAAGAAAACAACTATCTACTTGGTTGATGGCACCATCGAAGCGATTCCTAAGTCCCGTCTGCCTACTCTTAGGTAAGTTCTCCAACGTTATTTTCATCTGAAAATGAGTGAGAGAGCTCCTACGAAAAACGAGTGCATCAATATGGTGGTGAAGGACCCCATGGATATCTGGGGAATGGCCCGCATCCCTACTCAAGAGGAGCGGAATATCAAACGAACTCTGAATGGAATCCTGTCAACTTGGGAGAGGTTGAAGAAAGGGTTCCAACAGGAGAAGTAAGCCACAAATACAGAAGGTGCAAGAGTTCTCAAAGAATCTTGAAAAGCTCTTCAACATTAAGCATCATGATGTGGAAAGACTGATCCGGATAGAGGAAGACCGAGTCTTCTTAAAAGACCAAGAGAGAGAACGCAAGTTTCACATGGGACGAGTCAACGAAGCCCTGGCTAAGAAAGAAATGAAAGAGAAGTATCTTAAGAAGAAGGCCAAAGAGCAAAAGGGAGTAGCAGAGAAGCAGATGCGTGAAGAGCAAGAGACCGTTCAGCTGGAGTCAACCAGCACCTCTTCTGATGATGAAGGCCCTCGTTCTTTTCCGAAGATGCCTAGAGTTGGAATGGATCCGGATTTTCAGGTCCCTGGCCCGTCAAATGCAGCTCCTCGTCCTGCACCTCAAACGAGGCCTAAGAACTTCATGTACCCTGGTCTCGCTGCCGCCATGGATAGAACCAACATCAGCGATCGTGAGGCAGTTCACATCGTGGCAGCTACTGTGAAAAGCCTTCGAAGGAACATTGATGAACTGGCCATCAGTCGCTCCACATTCAGGAGAACCTGTATGCGACATCGCAGTGACCACATCACTTCTGTGAAACAAGCTGTCTCATCTTCTGGCACCAAAACTGGAATTGTTGTTCAGTGGGACGGGAAACTCCTTCCATTCCTCATAGAAAATGACTACGTCGATCGTCTCCCAGTACTGATCTCTGGGAAGGATGTTTCGTCATCGTCAGAGGAGAACATCCAATTCCTGGGTGTTCCGATGCTCGCATGTGGAACAGGAATGGCACAAGCAGACGCCGTGGCTGAGGCCTTGAAGGATTGGAAGATCGAAGACCGAGTCGTCGCCATGATCTTTGATACGACTCCAAGCAATACGGGTCATATTGTTGGAGCTTGCACTCTGATTCAACAGCGACTGGGAAGAAATTTACTCCACCTTGCTTGCAGACACCATATCTTGGAGGTCGTTCTCAGAGATTTCTTCAAGACAGTTCATGGATCGTCCAGCGGTCCGAAGGTTCTCCTATTTCAACGGTTCCAAAAGAATTGGTAGAAGGTCAACCAAGCAAACTTCAAGACTGGAATGATGGACGACCATGTCAGTGCAGTTTTCAAAGAGAACCCTGAATGGGTACAAGAAACTCTCGACTACTACATAAAAGCTCTTGAGTATACGCAACCCCGCGACGACTACCGCCGACTCCTGGAGCTTAGCGTAGTCTTCCTAGGTGAGACACCTCGCCGAAGGATTCGATTTGGACAGCCTGGCCCCATACACCATGCTCGCTGGATGTCAAAGGCAATATACTGTCTCCAAATATTCATGTTTCAACCTCAGTTTAAGGTATCCCGCAAGGAAGAGAAGTCCATTTGAACAATGGCCCTCTTTGTTGCTCTTGTCTACGGACCAGCATGGTTCAAGGGTCCCATAATCTTTGAAGCCCCGAGCAACGATATCTCCTTCCTTAAGAAAATTCAAGAATACAGGAATAAAGTGGATGGAGCAGTTGGAACGGCAGCCACAAAGGCATTCCAACGACATCTGTGGTATTTGAGCGAGGAGTTGGTAGCT
The DNA here is from genome assembly GCA_023014485.1 of Bathynomus jamesi. Classification (NCBI taxonomy): domain Eukaryota; kingdom Metazoa; phylum Arthropoda; class Malacostraca; order Isopoda; family Cirolanidae; genus Bathynomus; species Bathynomus jamesi. The sequence goes on along the minus strand of JAJOZX010006653.1, from coordinate 241,199 downwards.
TTGGCTCTATTCAATGACGCAGTTTCCAATATGGAAAAGGGAGGAATCCTGGAGTCGATGAGGGTAAGGGAAGGAGAGAAAGATCCACCGAAGAGAATTAAAGTGCCGGAAGAGGACATTCCGTCACTGACGCTGAAGAAGCTGGCATTCAAGAATACCAACCGCTTCTTTCAGACCACGCTACTAGGCTCCGGATTCATCTCTAAAGATCCATCTCAATAGAAGGATGATCCGCAGTTCCTCCAGGCCAAGGAAGTCCTCCAAGATATGCTGGTAGTGAATGATGTGGCTGAAAGAGGGGTGAAGCTAATTCAGGATTATAACTCTTCCATTACGAAGAACGAAGAACAGAAACAGTATCTGCTGCAGGTGGTCGCTACACATCGACGCCAATTTCCTATTGCAAGCGAGGTTAACTTGCAATCGTGAGGACGGGAGAGTTGTTTTTCTGTTTCAATGAACATTGTTTGTGTTTGGTTTGCCTCTAATTAATAAATTAATAACTTAAATAATAATTTACCTATAGATATGTAATACCTGAGTATCATTTTCCTAATACAAGAGTCATTCTATAGGAAAAGAGATCAAACAAATGTGAGCTTTTCTTAGTCAGCGTGTGCATACCCTAAACAAAGTCATAATGACCTAAAACTTGGTATGCAGTGTTTTTTTGGGGAATGAAACCAAATAAATACAGCACAAAACACATAAACAACTTCGATTTTGTGGCCCACCCTAATATATATATATATTGTTGTGCAGAATGCGATGACAAACAATGTTGCTAGTGTGACGCATTTATCTAATTTAAAATATGTGAAGATAGCTTATAAGTATTAAAAATCCTGCATCTCATTTCACCGTATAATAATAATAATAATAATATAATGGACGTTCATTCTTATCCTTTTCAATCAATACAGAAAAAAACTTACATTATTTCTGCAATTAATTCATACTCGCCTAGTGATTTCTACAGGACTGACGGCTGTGATGTAAAACTTCTGGTTCATCGCCCTCTTCCATCTCATTACCGCTAAGTTGGATTTCAAACACAGCATCCTGGAACGCTTCTGCAAAATGATCCATCTCATCACCACTGCTTTAAAAGAAAAAAAATGAAAAAATTTATTCCCTTCAAATTAAGTTTACGTAAATTATAACTACGCTTCTGTTCTCTCAAATCAGTTGCGTAAAATTGCCATGTACCATTGCTAGATTTTAATTAAAACGCTTTAAAACAAAAGAGTGTACAAATATTCCGACTATATATATACAGGGTGTCCCATAAGTCCGGCATCATAGGAGAAATTCATATTTTTCTATTTCTACAAACCATAATTCATATTTTTCTCCTTCTACAGGCCATAATGTCTGTGAGCAAGGAAGAACGAATCCAGATAATTCTACTCATAGGAAATCGGAGTCAAAGAGAGGCCGCTGCTGAATTTAACAGACTGCATCCAGACACACAACTCTGTTATTGGCTCGCGGTCTGGATGCAGTCTGTTAAATTTGACTCCGATTTCCTATGAGTAGAATTATCTGGATTAGTTCTTCCTTGCTCACAGATATTATGGCCTCTAGAAAAAGAAAAATTTGAATTATGGTTTGTAGAAATAGAAAAATATGAATTTCTCCTATGATGCCGGACTTATGGGACACCCTGTATATATATATATATATATATATATATATATATATATATATATATATATATATATATATATATATATATACAGGGTGGGCCGAAAGTCTGGATCCATAGGAAAATATTTATTTTAATACATAAATTACAACAAATGGTAAATACTTAAAATGAATATCAACTTTAAGTCGTAAATGCGTATCCGTGATACTGTACAGTAGTTCGTACTCCAGTATAAATACTCAAATACTTTTTTTATTTCAGCCCAGAAATGGCTTCGAATCTAATAACAGAAGACCGGGTAGAACTTGTGCTCATGTACGCAAGACAGGGCGCTACACACAGAGAAGTTGCTACCGAATTCAATAGAAATCATCCTGATAAGCATCCAGTAACACATGCGACTGTTGGCAAGTTGTTTAAACGTTTCAAAGAAACAGGAAGTGTACATGATCGACGGCGTTCTGGTCGTCCAAAAACTGCAACTGATGAAAATACCTCTGCAATGGTATGTGAAACTTTAACGAATAGTCCAGTAAAGTCAACAAGAAGATTATCAAATGAAACACGCATCTCCAGAACGTCAATTCGAAGAATTATTAAAAATCATAAATTCCATCCCTAAGTGTCTCGATGTCAGAGGCCGCCAATTTGAGCATTTGTTATAATTTGTTGTTTATACTGGAGTACGAACCACTGTACAGTATGACGGATACGCATTTACGAGTTAAAGTTGATATTCATTTTAAGTATTTACCATTTGTTGTAATTTATGTATTAAAATAAATATTTTCCTATGGATCCAGACTTTCGGCCCACCCTGTATATAATATATGTATATATACAGTATATATAAGCATTTGTGGGTCAGAAAGTGTGATCGAGATTACATCCTTGAATTATACTTGTAATTACGTTTCTCAAGAACAAAACAAATGATATGGTACGGATTGTCACACCACTTGGGAATACACCTTAAATTACGATTTATAGAAAAGTAAATTACAGAATGGCCTGTCACACCAACCTAGATCAACAGTTATAATATGATACTAAAAATTATACTGACACAATTTTTCGAATATTGTAGAATTCTTTTCTAAAATTCACCTTTTTCAAAATAAGTAATTTGTTGTGTAATTTAGCCGAGAGTTGCATAATAAAATGAAGAGATGATACAGGGAAAAGAAAATCGTCGGAATAAATAAAGAAATAAAGTGATCTGGTAAAAAGATTGTTTACTGATTTGATATTGCACCAGGCTATTTATAAACTATGTGAGTGCTCTATAATTACATAAGGGAAATAGCTACGGGAATCTTTTCTAAAATAAAAAATAAAAAATAATCCCCCTATTTCAAGTAGCTAGATCTGCAGTGTGTATATAATATATATATATATATTAGGGTGATTCCAAAAAATCAAATTTTTTTTTTGATTGTGCAATCTGTATTTCTGTTCCCTATGACAAAAAAGTAGTGTATGCCAAATTTGGTGAATTTTAAATAAAATTTACTATGTGCTACCAGGCGTCAAAGTTTCCCTTTTTTTCAATTTGTTTGTTTTTAGAACTTATGATTTTATGTTTAATTGTTTATATTTCAGAATTTTTAATTAATGGTTTATATACTAGCTTGCTTTTAATTGTTGTTTGGAACTCGTAATTTTTATACCAATTAATCGATTATGGAAGCTAGGCCTAACTCACCATCACCTAGTTTCTCAGTTGGGAGAAGTTCTACAAGTACTAAAAACATCCGTATCTCCATCAGAGAAGGAAATGATGGCCCTCTTCATGCACTACAGAAATATTAAAAAGCAAGGCATTAGAGAATCATGCTGCTCTACTGTAGATGATGTGCTAGCAGTTTGAAAAAAGTAGGAATTCCAGCAAAACAAAGAATATACATGTAGTAGATAAAATTCAAGGAATACTGAAGGAATGACAGCTGCTTAAGAAAAACAAAGCAAACAAATTGAAAAGATCACAAAATTTAAATAATAAAGAAGAAAAATGGAAAGATAAACTGGAAAACTTATTTGACATTGCTCATGAGAATGCTATGCAGCTTATAAAAATAGAAGATAATAAGAAATTCTTGAAAATGCAACGTGAGAAAGGACGTCATGGAAAAATGGGTACCATTGATAAGGCTGTTGCTAAAAAAGAGCAAAGAGCAGCAGCAAAGCAACAACGTTATGAAAAGAGGAAAGCGGAAGAAGAGATCAAAAGAAAGAAGAATGAAGAGGCTGTCATACTCACCAGTACATCATCAGAATCAGAATCAGAGGAGAGTAAAAGTGATGAATCTGGTTTCTGTGCTGCACAACCTTCAACATGGAAAAGTAAGGTTGGCAAACATAGAAATTGTTTGATGATAAATTATTAGGAAGTCTTGATGTTGCAAAATTGAGTGACAGAAATGCGTCTCTAGTTTTAATGCCAACAATTCAAAGTCTAGGAAAAAATCCAGAAGAGTACAATGTTAGCTACTCTTCTATTCGTAGAGAGAGGATAAAATATAGAAAGAAAATTGCAGAGAACCTGAAAGAAGAATTCAAGCCAGAGGTGCCCCTAACAATTCACTGGGATGGAAAATTAATTGAAGATATTACAGGAATGCATATTGCTGACCGTCTGCCCGTATTGGTTTCAGAAGAAGGCGTTGATCAACTTCTTGGTGTGCCTAAACTGGATTCAGGTACTGGTCTCCTGACAGCAAATGCTGTATATCAGACATCGCTTGAATGGGGCATCTGCGAACAAATAAAATGCATGTGTTTCGATACAACGGCAGCCAATACTGGTCCTAGAAATGGTGCAGCTATTCTTCTAGGACAAAAATTCGACAACGATTTATTGTGGCTGGCATGTCGACACCACATATTTGAAATTATGCTGGAAGCTATTGTTTCAAAGTCGTTATCACCATCTTCTGGCCCAGATATAGTCCTTTTGAAGAAGTTCAGAGAAAAATGGTCAAGCATTAATAAGGAGGACTACGAAACAGCATTATCAGATCCAGATATCTATGAAAATATTCATGACATCAAAGATGACAATTACATTTGCAGCAAATCAACTAGATACATTCCAACCAAGATACGATTACCTAGAACTATTCTACAGATCTACAGAAGCTAAGGCTAACAAAGACCCTAAGATCCACTCTAAGGCTAGCCTGAGAGAAAGGAAAGAGTAGGGGGTTAAGAGAAGAGAAGAGAATAAGGGGTTAAGTAAGGAGCAACACCTATCACTCTTGGGTTAACATTCATTCAGAAAAAGAGAAAAAAGACTCACCATCATCATCCGCCGGCCACTGCCGACAAGTCAGAAAAATAGTCGGAGAGAATAGGAGAGGGGTGAAAGATGAAAAGAAGTAAAATAAGAACGCTTACAAACCATGCAAACACAGTCTTAACTCACAGTCATACCATGCAAGCAAACTACAAACATGCAAGGAAAGAGAGTTACAGACATGCAAGGTAAAAAAAGTAGGTAAAGTTAAACAAAAAGTGGGTTAGTTTACGCTACGAGCTACATCTACGTTCGTGTTAGTCTAATTATTTTTTTTGGGGGTGGAATCAAATTTAAACATCCAGCGGGACTTCATCGGGCTAGGTGGATGGCCAAAATTATATATTCATTAAAAAATTTTATGTTCAAATCTCAGTTTAAAATTTCAGTAAAAGACAAAAAAGGACTAAAAGACATCTGTCTATTTGCTACTCGGTTATATGTAAATGCATGGTTTACAGCTCCTGTGCCATCTTGCGCTTCTCGTCTTGATCTGGAATTATTACAGAATCTTGTAGTCTACAAGCAAATAAATGACACAATTGCATCTGTTGCTATTAAAAAACTGTTAGGTCACCTCTAGTACCTATCAGAAGAACTGGCAGCCTTGGCCTTTTATGATGATGATGAAGTGCCTACTGAAACAAAAAACAAAATGGTAAAGGCCTTGCAAAATACAACAGAAACTCTTCCTGCAAAATGGGCTTTTCTAGATCCTGCACTTATTCCAACGAAGAAATTAGAAGATTTTGTCACATCAAATACTCAAAGATTCTTTACAATAACAGAATTTAGTTCAAAATTTTTACTCAAAGATGCTAAAGAATGGCATAATGATGAAGAGTATAACTCCTCTAAGAAATCTATCAAATAGTGGAAAGTCGTGAATGATATAGCGGAAAGATGAGTAAAATTAATGGATGAATATAATAAAATACTAACACATGACTAAAATCAAAAACAATTCTTGCTACAAGTAGTGAAAAACTACAGGGCTGTTTACCCTGATAGAAAAAAAGAAACATTGATGAAGTAAGGACAGCTAATGTCTCAAACATCATGCTAGTTTAATTATGCATGCTTGTGGTTATGGGAGGACCTACGGGGGAGCTCTCCACATTGAAAAAAAACAATGCGCCTTGTACTGTACCTCCTGGGTGGTGTGGAAAACTGTACAACAATATTGGACAAATTTGACAATTTGAGTCGTTCTGTCAATTTTTAATTGCTGGTAGCAACCCCTAAAAATTAATAATTTGCTAAAATATTTTAGAATAGTTGTTTTTTTGCTGAAATGAACCATTTAAAAGGTTGAACACATTAAAATAATTAAAAAAATTTTACCCCCATATTTGAATCACCCTAAATTATATATGTTAACCCCTCCGTCTATGGCCCTGGGGTGGTTCGGAGTCGACGGGGGTTCTGGTTAGGAGGCAGCAACGGATATTTCTTCTATAACACTCTAATTCTTTTCCGCAGGTCAAATGGTGGGTCGCCACTTGTTAAACTCTTGGCTACAGACTCGCCAGACTGTTATGCCAATATCTTCTATGTGCTTGGGTCGTCAGTTGTTAATTCTTCTCTTTTTGTAATACTCTGATACTTTCTTTGATACTAAAATTATCGACTTTTCTTTTATAACTTATCGACTTAACTGACTAAGTTCTTCTGAAGAGAGCACGGCTCGAAGGGGAAAATAAAAAGTTTCTCTTACTGTAGTTTACTTCTAAAAATGTACAGGTAGTGCTCTGAATTTACAGGGGTAGAGGTTCGACCTCTTTCGACCATGGCCCAGGCCGGAATCTAAAAAGTTAAGGAGGCAAGGGGCCTCTGCCCCCTCCCCGCAGCGAGGCTGCTAACAAGGGAGTCTCGTAGCAGTGACCAAAGCCGAGAGCCGTAATGAAGTGTAGTTCATTTTACAAATACATGTATAATATAAGCCTAAATGTTGGGGGAAGGAAGTTGAAGGTTAAGTTCCCCCCTTTTAAACACATGATCAGACGTTTGAAAAATTCCAAATAAAAATAATAAAAAAAAAAAAAAAAAAAACTAATTTGTATTTTTCGCCGAGTCTACATTTATGAAGGCGATATAATTTCATAGTAGTACATAAGTACAATTTGAGTACATGACTGAGTACGTATTAATTTTGGTTCATTACAATTACGATTACAATTATAGATTACTTCACATTCGCTTATGATTGTCCATTACAGTTCTATTAAAGTACATTCTTACATTATATATTAAGTCATTACATTCAATTACAGTTTCATTGAAGTACATTACAAGTTATTATTAATTACAGTTTCATTAAAGTACATTACGTTATATTAAATTAAAGTATTACAGTTAATTACAATTAAACAGTTACTATAACTTTGTTTTGTTTTTACAGTGTTTCATATTAATAGACAATTAAGATGTTAGAAATATAATACAAAGTACATGGGCACAGACGGTATGGATTTATATACAACATAATATGTTATATTATGTTATAAATTTGAATCGGAGCGAAAGGAGATTTTTATCTTAGAAGCGTTCGCTTCTGTCGTAGTGAGAGGAATTTGATCACTTACCTAAGCATTTTCGAGTTCATGCGGGAGGTGATATAGTAAAAAAATAATTAAAAAAATAATACGAGAACGTATTTGTGCGTTTTCGAACGAATGCATAAAGTTTTGCGTTTCAGAGACTGACAGGAGTAAAAATGAATATTTAATAAAATTTATATAGGGTAATGGTCAAGATAAGATATGGACGTATAGATGAATATGGCTGAATAATAATATTTATACTACATAACACCACAACATTATTATTAAAGAATTTACCATATATTGAATACGGAAGATGTCCAAATACTAAGCACGTGATTTAGTGTACAAGGTATGGGAAACGTAAAGCGAATTAAGTTATTTTATGACGTCATAGTGTATAAGTCATTATTAGAAAAGATGAATTAGAGAAATACAGTAATGAATAAAGAAGTACAAATCGAAATTCTATCCAAAACTCGCTTAGGCGATTTTGGTTTCTCATGTAAAAATGAATATGGATTATTCATTGTTCATTTTTACAGTGTTCCCCCCTCTAAAATGGTATTAATATAACAATAATATTATACAATTAATACAATACAATTGAGAAAATAACATCTAACGAATTCAAATTAGATGACGAATTCTTTTTTACAATACAAATTTTATACAGAACGAGTTCAGGTGGTTGAGTACAATGCAGAGTAATTAAATCTTTAACGTGACACTTGCTTACGAAATATAAAAAATTCAAAGATTAATAATTTAATTTAGACAAACAATTAAGTTAGACAAACAATGATAGTTAAATTTTTTTTTTAATTTTTTTTTCTGTGGGAAAAATTACATACATGATGAGTAGTAGATAAAAGGGAAAAACGTAAATCGTACAATCTATAAACTAATTTTTATTGACTATTGTAGGTACAAATCGAATTACGTAGTGGATGATGTATAGACCTGAGGTCTAGTGTGTATTTGGGTGTACTAGGTACAAAGTGTGTATCTTACAATTTCGAAGGACAGATTAGCTGAGAGGATTGTTCAATTAACTGAATAAATGCATGAGCAAGATATATTAGAAAGCAAAAATGATTAAGATTAAATTACATAGTTAGCACTTACACGCAATGAAATAGTTTATTGTGATATCCAATGATTTTAGCATAAGGTTTGTATATATAGTAAATATAGTGTGCATACATGCGTGTGTATGTGTAGGGATTTGGAAGGTTTTTGAATTAACAAAGTTTTAAAAATAATGTATAATAATTTAAGATGGGTTTAGGGTTATAAAATATTTTAAGTTTAAGTCGATTATTGTTAAAATCTAATTACAGATAGTATTAATGATGGTGTATGCATATAAGTTTCATGTGAAAGTGGATTGAAGTACGGAAAGAAAATGAATTCGAATATGTATCAAAAGTAATAGAATTCAACTAGGATTATCGATTTTACGTAATTAAATCAGTTACACATATATTAAGGTAATAAAAAAAACGTACTTAGAGGACCTTACAAGTAATGAAAATAAATCTAGCGGTGTTAAAAATTAAATTTTGAAGGTGGAATTAATTTCGACTAGTAACATTCCTAGCTATATATGAACTACATAACCATTAACATTAACCAGAAGTATCGGTACGATAATTGAATTAAGAAAATTAAGAATACAAATTAAAAATAGAATCAATTATGCATTTCAACGAGCTAAACATAATTTTATAATATTCTTAAAAATAAAAGTAAATCGAATCTTAGATGAGTTTCGGCCAAGAATAAAAAAGTTATTGAAATGGAAGCAAAGCATTTCGAACAATCTTTTCTTTTAATAATTTCAGGTAAATTTTACATTAAAAATTATTTTTATATAATAAAAAAAATATTAAAAAGGTTTAATAATTTTTGCATGTTAAGTAGAAAAATCATACTCTTTCGTTAAATGTTGATAGAATTTGAATTATTTGATATTTTAGTCTGAAAACTTGTTTGCATATGATAAATACATATGTTTTATTATGTAGAAGTTTTATTAAAATTAAATGACAAAAAAGAATAAACAACTGAAATTTAGGGTATGTGCGGTCCTACGGGTAAATTTCCCGACCGTACAGAGCAAGATAAATTAGGTACATGATCGATTAATTATTACACTATTTCTGTCATCATATAATCACAATAATTATAAAACTCGTTAAAAACATTTGTAAAAACGGTTTTGGTTGCAAACAATAAAATATGTCATGTTACTTATATATTTATATACGCAATAATGGCATGAAAAGAAAAGACAAATCGGTCAATTTCCTTCTTACAAACAAGAAAAAAGGTTAAACTAAAGACAACCCGGTCAATTCAGGTTGAATTAAATTCTCTTACAACAAAAAAAAAAGGTTGAATTAAATTCTCTTAAAAAACAAAAAAAGGTTGAATTAAATTCTTAAATTACATTTTAAGTTAAATTCTCTTAAACTACAAAGAAAGTTGAATTCAATTGACTGCATTGAAATGACTTGGGACTTGAAAACTGAGACTTGAAAACTGAGACTTGAAAACTGAGACCTGAAAACTGAGACTTGAAAACTGAGACCTGAAAACTGAGACTCGAAAACTGAGACTCGAAAACTGAGACTCGAAAACTGAGACTCGAAAACTGAGACTTGAAAACTGAGACTTGAAAACTGGGACTTGAAAACTGAGACTTGAAAACTGAGACTTGAAAACTGACTTCAAAACTGACTTCAAAACTGACTTCAAAACTGACTTCAAATACTTCTGTAATCTCTGGTGCGGTTGTCCCTCTGGATGCAACCTTCTAACTTGAAATTAACTGAAAATGGAAAATGACTGCACTTGATCTCTATCAAGTGGAGACTATTAACCTCTGGGGTTTGGTTGTCCCTCTTGGTGCAACCGACTTACTTGAAATGCAATCAAGTATCTTGAAACTGTCTAACTTGAACTCTATCAAGTATCTTGAAACTGAAACTGTCTAACTTGAACTCTATCAAGTATCTTGAAACTGTCTAACTTGAACTCTATCAAGTATCTTGAAACTGTCTGACTTGAACTCTATCAAGTATCTTGAAACTGAAAACTGAAACTGGAACTTGAAACTGTTTTCAAGTATCTCTATAACTCTATAAACTCTCTGTAAACTCTCTCTTTCTTAATTTGCAAGTCAATTCAATTCAATAATTTGAAAAAATTTGCAAACAAAAATAAAAAATGTAAACAACATTTCACTCTAATGTACGCGAAGGTACGGTACTATTATGTTTGGTACATAAAATAAAATTATTCTATACTGAATATAATAGTGAAAATAACTGAAATTAACTTTCTGAAATTAACTCTCTGAAATTAACTCTCTGAAATTAACTCTCTGAAATTAACTCTCTGAAATTAACTCTGTTACTTTTAACTTCTGTTACTTTTAACTTCTGTTACTTTTAACTTCTCTTACTTTTAACTTCTGTGAAAATTACTGTTTCACTAAAAAAAATGAATCACTGGTGTCTGAAGTGTTCACTGTGTTTTGTGTTAATTCTGGCTTGATACTTATTATTAACTGTTAATAATACTGACTTTTCAAATGTTTACAAATTTCTTAAAAAAAAACAACTCTGTACTTAACAAAATTTCTACGGCGAAATCCTTAGAGACGTGTCCTGAAGACGTGTCTTGCTAGCTACTTCTTCTTGGATGAAAACTAGGCGTGGAGAACTTGGAGTCGTGACACACCGGTTCAAGGGTGGATGTTACGAACTAGAAGTCGTGACACGCCGGTCAACTGGTTTTATCCTCATGCAGGGTAATTTCTATCCTGGCCAAAGAGTGGCCACTTGCTAAAATCCTCTGTTAACTCTGTTAAGATCCTGGCAGGGTCGCCAGACTGTTAACCCCTCCGTCTATGGCCCTGGGGTGGTTCAGAGTCGACGGGGGTTCTGGTTAGGAGGCAGCAACGGATATTTCTTCTATAACACTCTAATTCTTTTCCGCCGGTCAAATGGTGGGTCGCCACTTGTTAAACTCTTGGCTACAGACTCGCCAGACTGTTATGCCAATATCTTCTATGTGCTTGGGTCGTCAGTTGTTAATTCTTCTCTTTTTATAATACTCTGATACTTTCTTTGATACTAAAATTATCGACTTTTCTTTTATAACTTATCGAATTAACTGACTAAGTTCTTCTGAAGAGAGCACGGCTCGAAGGGGAAAATAAAAAGTTTCTCTTACTGTAGTTTACTTCTAAAAATGTACAGGTAGTGCTCTGAATTTACAGGGGTAGAGGTTCGACCTCTTTCGACCATGGCTCAGGCCGGAATCTAAAAAGTTAAGGAGGCAAGGGGCCTCTGCCCCCTCCCCGCAGCGAGACTGCTAACAAGGGAGTCTCGTAGCAGTGACCAAAGCCGAGAGCCGTAATGAAGTGTAGTTCATTTTACAAATACATGTATAATATAAGCCTAAATGTTGGGGGAAGGCAGTTGAAGGTTAAGTTCCCCCCTTTTAAACACATGATCAGATGTTTGAAAAATTCCAAATAAAAATAATAAAAAAAATTAAAATAAAAAAATAATTTGTATTTTTCGCCGTCTACATTTATGAAGGCGATATAATTTCATAGTAGTACATAAGTACAATTTGAGTACATGACTGAGTACGTATTAATTTTGGTTCATTACAATTACGATTACAATTATGGATTACTTCACATTAGCTTATGATTGTCCATTACAGTTCTATTAAAGTACATTCTTACATTATATATTAAGTCATTACATTCAATTACAGTTTCATTGAAGTACATTACAAGTTATTATTAATTACAGTTTCATTAAAGTACATTACGTTATATTAAACTAAAGTATTACAGTTAATTACAACTAAACAGTTACTATAACTTTGTTTTGTTTTTACAGTGTTTCATATTAATAGACAATTAAGATGTTAGAAATATAATACAAAGTACATGGGCACATACGGTATGGATTTATATACAACATAATATGTTATATTATGTTATATTATGTTATAAATTTGAATCGTTGCGAAAGGAGATTTTTATCTTAGAAGCGTTCGCTTCTGTCGTAGTGAGCCGAATTTGATCACTTACCTAAGCATTTTCGAGTTCATTGCGGGAGGTGATATAATAAAAAAATAAAAATTAAAAAAATAATACGAGAATGTATTTGTGCGTTTTCGAACGAATGCATAAAGTTTTGCGTTTCAGAGACTGACAAGAGTAAAAATGAATATTTAATAAAATTTATATAGGGTAATGGTCAAGATAAGATATGGACGTATAGATGAATATGGCTGAATAATAATATTTATACTACATAACACCACAACATTATTATTAAAGAATTTACCATACATTGAATACGGAAGATGTCCAAATACTAAGCACGTGATTTAGTGTACAAGGTATGGGAAACGTAAAGCGAATTAAGTTATTTTATGACGTCATAGTGTATAAGTCATTATTAGAAAAGATGAATTAGAGAAATACAGTAATGAATAAAGAAGTACAAATCGAAATTCTATCCAAAACTCGCTTAGGCGATTTTGGTTTCTCATGTAAAAATGAATATGGATTATTCATTGTTCATTTTTACATATATATATATATATATATATATATATATATATTATATATATATAGACGGTTTCGAAAAAAAAATCTTGGTAATTTGAAGCATATGCGATAAAAGGATGAGATTGTGATAGAAACTCAGCTTGGAAAAATTTCAATAACAATGGCTGATATTTAGAGACTGCGTAAGCCATGTGAAATTCTGCCTTACAGAAAAATCTGCCTGTTTCATTATACGTTACTTTACTTCCAGTGCATCAAATAACCAGCTACATTACAATATAAAACATGTTCCAACATGTTTCAGTTGGTACTGGCTATAGGTACACGGTAGTTGTTGCCGTCAGTTCGTCTTGAGGGGTGAGAGGAGGCACATCACGTCGCCAGTCGCAGTGGCACTGAGGTTAGTGTTTACCGAAATCCTTTTATATATATAAATTTTACTGTAATTTTTCTATTGTTTAGTTTAATTTAACTTTTTTATTTTTTTTATTGTTTAGTTTAATTTATTAAACTTATTTTTTACTAAAATTTATTGAACTTATGTATTATTTAAATTATTTATTATATTTAATTTATTTATTTGTTAGTTTAATTGGGGCTACGTTCCAGCTCCTTTGTAACGAATCTTGGAAAAACGACACAGGAAAAAAGGTAAGGAAAAAAGTCACAATTTTACCGAGGAAAAAAAGTCAAGGAAAAAAGTCAATGTTAAATAAAAGAAATGAATATAGGAAAAAAGTCACAAAATAATATTCATATATATATATATATATATATATATATATATATATATATATATATATATGCGTTTTCTTATTTTTCAGATCACGCACATTACGAGGATTATCTCCATGGCTACAACGCGATCAAAACCAACATTGTGGCTAATTGGGCAGGAGATACAACATATTGGAGGATATCAGCTGCCATTAATAAGAGAAGTTCTTTACCGTCTTTTCTTCAGTCTTAAGACTGAAAAACTCACCTTATCAGAAAGTGCATCAATGACTGTTAATGAAGTGTTAGTATTGTGGAACAAAACAAGCATCCCAACAACGTACAAACCAAATGTTGTGGCAAAACTTAAAAGTATTCACACTGAATATGTGAAGCTGGGAAAGAGTAAAAATAGAAGAAATGCCAAACAAGAAAGTAATGAGAAGCATTTTCAACAGCGTCTAGACCAACTTTTCGATATATCTGACGCTAGTTGCCAGCAAATGATCAAAATTTCTGAAGACTGGATATATCTGTCAGACCAAGGAGACAAACGAAAGATGATTATGTCTGGCGAGAGTAAAGTATTTGCAGAAAAAGAATGTAAACGATATCAGAGGATGATAGAGGAAACGAAACGGAAGAGCAGGTTTGAAGATTAAAAAACTGCAGCAACATTTAAAGTTGCAGCCTTGTCTTCTGATAGGTCAAGCGTAGAGGGTGAAGAAAATACAAATTCTTCAGATTCAGACGATGACCTGCAGGACATGAGTGCTTATCATCGCCGTTAACTTGGTCGTCACTCTGAAACTTCATGCCCCCCCGAAGAAGGTTGCCAAGCTGAATCCTCGACGAGTGGTGGACGATCCCATGTTTGCAGCTGCTCTAGATCGAACTAACGCATCAGCAAGAGATGCAATGCATATTGTTGCACCAGCCCTACAAGCAGCCGGAGTTGAAGGTGGAAACCTGACTCTTTCGACAAGAGCCATCTACAATGCGAGAATAAAAGCGCGGTCAAAGCTAAGTTCATCTGTGAGGGGGAGTTTTAAGCCTGAAACTCCTCTCATCGTTCACTTTGACGGAAAGATAATTCCAAACAGTAGAGGAAAAAAATAGTGATAGACTGGTCATCGTTGTTTCTGGGAAAATGTTGGAAAGCTTCTCGGCATCCCCAAACTTACAGCAGGAACTGGGTTACTAATGGGCGAAGCTGTAGTGCAGACAGTTCAAGAGTGGAAGGAAATACGTAAGTGGATTGACGGACTTTGTTTTGACATTACTGCAAGCAACACTGGCATTCATGGAGGAACGTGCTATACCATTGAACTTGCTTTAGGAAAACGACTGCTATTCCTAGCATGCCGCCATCATGTTCATGAACTAATAATTGCCTGTGTATTTGACGCATATTTTGTTTCAATTGGTCCTCAGATACCCCTTTTTGGCAGATTTAAACAGCAATGGTTCCAAATAAAATTGAATGATTATTCAGCAACTGACGCCACTCCAGAAGAATTAACGGAAGAGGAAGTTGATTGGATCAACAAACATCGAGAAGTGGTGATCAACTTCATTAGAGAGAAGCTGACAGAATATCATCAGCGCAATGACTATCTGGAGTTTCTAGAACTTGCACTCATATTTATGGGTGAAGAGCCTCCACGAGGTGTTCATTTTCGAGCACCAGGTGCCTATCATCGAGCCAGATGGATGGCAAAAGGCATATATTGTTTGAAGATATACCTGTTTCGCAAACAGTTCCACCTGACTGCTCATGAGAAACAACCTCTCAGACGTATCAACATCTTCGTCGTTTCGGTGTACCTCAAGGCGTGGTTCGAAGCCCCATCAGCTGCTGATCCACCGTATAATGATATCATGCTTATGATCAAATTAGAGGACTTCGTTAAAGTTGACAAAGTTGGTGAGGCTGCATCAAGAAAGCTGAAATCACATCTCTGGTACTTGAGTGAGGACTGACTCCGTTAGGTCTTTTTTCAGATAAAGTGTCTTGAAGATAAAAG
Organism: Bathynomus jamesi; assembly: GCA_023014485.1. NCBI lineage: Eukaryota > Metazoa > Arthropoda > Malacostraca > Isopoda > Cirolanidae > Bathynomus > Bathynomus jamesi. The sequence continues at coordinate 225,358 of JAJOZX010006653.1, read as the reverse complement.
AGCAATGACAAACGGACTTCAAAAGCCTCCGAAGAAGAAGGACTTGCGTAGAATTCCTGTTAAAGCAGTAGGTTCTTTTAAGGGTAAGAGATTGTCAGATTTCATCACGAGCAGATCACCAAATCTGTTCAACGCGTTAAAAATTGACAATGAATTCCTGCAAACAGATCCTTTACAATGGTATGACCAATCAACATACATACATAGCCGAGAAGTTGTGTCCCATCTTAAAGTTGTAAACGACTGTGCTGAACGAGTAGTTAAACTTGCAACAGATTTCAACGAAACAATTACAGTGAATGAGGAGCAACGTCAATTTCTATTCCAAGTTGTCCAGTTTCATCGGAAAGTGATTGCACAGCCCCAGAAATCATACTTCGTACAGTGATCAATATTCAATATTTCATTTGCTCTGCGCAATCCCTAAATCTTCATTAAATATAATGAAAATTTAACCAAGCGTTTGTAATATCATATTTCATAAAATAAAACACTAAGCAAATTTTATTTTTTCACCATTAAATTTTGAAATGGTCTAATATATATATATATATATATATATATATATATATATATATATATATATATATATTTATTCAGAAAGGAGGGCCAAGGGTAAATGCCTGCAAAAGCGCCCCTCCCAGAGAAGAAGAAGAGAGCAAAAATCAAGGTCCGGGGTTTTTTCGAGATGCCTAACTACTCTGATTTTGAAAGATGGAAGGTCATAGACAGGAGGAAAGATGGAGTGAGGAAGATTATTCCAGAATTGACCTGAGTAGATAAAAGACTGAAAATACCGATTAACCTTTGCATTAGACAGTTGGACAGAAAAGGAATGAGAAAGTGTAGAAAGTCTGATACTGCGTGCTCTCCTTAAAGGAGGAGGCATGCAGTTTGTGAATTCAGAAGCGATCATAAAGTGAAAATGATGCAATATTACGGTGAAGAGAGAGAGATTGAAGAAATCAGTATGAGGCGGGGAAATGATGAGAAGAAAAGCCTTTGATCCCACCCAGTCAAGTACGGCTGTGTGGGTTCAACCACCCAACACATGAGAAGCATACTCCATACAGGGGCGAACAGCAATCCTATACAGAGAGAGCAACTGAGTAGGGGTGAAGAAACCACGGAGTCGAGTAGACAAATGGAGGGACTGAGTTTTTGATGCATTGAAAGCCACAAGGTTTTCTCTGCCCCAATCAGAGATAGTAGAAAAATCAGAGGTCAGGTGCTCCATAGCTGTACAACGTGAATTGTTGAGTGACTGTTGAGAGGGATGCTTTGTGAAGCGGGTGGGAAAGTGAAGAGTGAAATCATCGGCATAGGAGTGAATAGGACAGGAAGTGCGAACTAAAAGATCATTAATAAATAAAAGGAAAATAGTGGGTGACAGGACAGAACCCTGAAGAACACCACGGTTAATATCTTTAGGAGAAGATCAGTGGCCATCTACAACTGCAGCTATAGATCGGCCAGAAAGGAAATTACAGATGAAGGAACAGATAGCACGATAGAAACCAAAGGAGGGCAGTTTGAAAAATAAAGATTTGTGCCACACTCTATCGAAAGCTTTTGATGTCTAGCGGAATGTCAAAAGTTTTACCGAAATCTCGAAAGGAGGATGAATAAGAGTCAGAGAGATATGGAAGAAGATCGCCAGTAGATTGTCCCTTGCGGAATCCATACTGACGATCTGAAAGAAGATTGTGAGAAGAAAGGTGTTTAAGAATCTCCCTATTAAGGATAGATTAAAAAACTTTAGAAAGGCAAGAAATCAAAGCAATTCGACGATAGTTGGAGGGTTGAGAACAGTCACCTTTCTTTGGGACAGGCTGAATGAAAGCAGATAGAGCAAAAAAAACATCTTCAGAAGAGCGTAAATAAAGTCAGTAAATAAAGTAAATAATAAAGTCAGAGGGAGGAGGAGGAGGAGGAGAAACAGCACCGGAATCGTCCAGGGTTGAATTGTAAGCGAAAGTTTGAGCGAAAGAGTTCAGCTTTGTTAGGAGAAGAGACGGCAAGTGAGCCGTCGGAATGGGAAAGAGGAGGGAATGAAGAGGATGTAAAGTTGTTGAATAGGTTCTTATCTAGATGCCAAAGAGAGCAAGAAGAATTGGAATTGGATAGATTTTCACATTTTTGTCGGATGAAGGAATTTTTGTCGAGTCGAAGAACAGATTTTGCACGATTCCGGGCAGAAATATAAGCTGAGTGAGAATCAGGAGTTGGATGGCGCCGGTACCTTCTGAAAGCTTCATCTCTGTTGCGGATAGCATTAGAACAAGTAAAGTTAAACCAATTTTTTTTTGCATTAGTGATATTAATAAAAAGTGGTATGCACGCCTCAATGCACAAGAGAATCACCTCCGTGACATGCTCAGCACACCCAGAAGGGCTCTTGCCACGGAAGCCGTAATCATTCCATGGGAAATCAGAGAAAGGCGCCTCCGATTGTGAGGATCCAAAGGCCGAATTGGAGCAATAAGACAGGAAACAGATATAAGATTGTGATTGGAGGAGCCCAACGGAGAGAAAAGTTTCATAGAGTAAGAAGGATGAGAGGTAAGAAATAAATCCAGGATGTTGGGCCTATCTCTAGCGCGATCGAGATACGAGTAGGGTGCTGTATAATCTGCTCTAGGTCATTTAGGATAGAAAAGTTGTAAGCTAGTTCATCAGTGATGTCAGTGAAATGGGAGGAAAGCCAAAGGTGGTGGTGAACATTAAAATCTCCTGAAATGGACATTTCAGCAATGGGAGAACGAGAAACGATGTATTTCACTTGGGAAGTGAGGTAGTCAAAGAATTTTGGATAGGCAGTATAATTAGCAGAAAGGTAAACATTGCAGATGTATTTAGTTTGAGATTGGCATGTAAGCCGTAGCCAGAGGGTATAAAATTCAGAAGATTCGAGTTCGGGAATACGGGAACAAGTTAGGTCATTGCTTACATATACGCAACGTCCACCTTTGGAGTGAAATTGAATATAGAAAAAGTAAGAGGGTACAGAAAAAAGGTTGCTGTCAGTCGTCCCAGACACGAGAGTCTGAGTGAAGAAAAAAAGATGAGGTTTAAAGGAGTTGAGGTGGCATTGAACAGATTGAAAATTTGAGAAAAGGCCACGTATGTTGTAGAAGTTTAAGAAAAGTGAATCAGACAGAGGTCTAGAACATCTCGAATGGGCGGTAGCAGATCAGTGGGGACTTTCATGGTCCTCGCCCCAGGGGACTCCGAGGCGGTTGAAGTTGATGCCTTTTTATTTTTTTAATTTTGAAAAGATTATCTAGTGTGTAAGAGGCATGAGTATGTAGTGAGGAATAGGGAGAGAAGTGTGTGTTTGAGAAAATGATGGACTGCTCATAGGGTAAATGAGACAAGGAAAAAGATCTGCTAATAAGGACAGTCACAGGAGAAACAGGATTTCCAGCACTCCCTATCTTCTGTCTAATGCATCCCCCCGGAGTACTTCCCTGATCGTTTGGAGTCTACAATCTCTTCCTTAATATATATATACATATATATATATACATATACAGGGTGGGCGGAAAGTAGCTCCCTATTTTGGATTGGTAAAAAAATACGTATATTATCCATTTATTTCAGAAGAAATAATATGAAAAGGTAGGCATACATAGTAGGTTTTCTCTAAAATTCAATGTGGGCTCCAACTCTTTCCACCAGCTTCTGGAGCCGCCCAGGAATGGCGTCCACTGAATTTAGCAGGAACTCCGGCGGGATGGAGGACATGACTTCCCGAATTCGGTCCTCCAGTTCTTCCAATGTCCTCGGTTTGGTGCGGTAGACTTCTTCCTTTACCCACCCCCAAAGAAAGAAGTCGCACGGTGTCAAGTCGGGGCTCCTGGCTGGCCACTGATGTGGACCACGACGACCCATCCAACGCCCAGGGAAGTGGGCATCCAGCCACTCACGGACAACAAGAGCGAAGTGCGGAGGGGCGCCATCTTGCATAAATATCAGATCGTCGATGTTCTCCCATGTGCTGACAACCGGCCAGACCTCGTTTCGCAACATAGCAAGGTACCGCTCAGCACTTCGCTCTTGTTGTCCGTGAGTGGCTGGATGCCCACTTCCCTGGGCGTTGGATGGGTCGTCGTGGTCCACATCAATGGCCAGCCAGGAGCCCCGACTTGACACCGTGCGACTTCTTTCTTTGGGGGTGGGTAAAGGAAGAAGTCTACCGCACCAAACCGAGGACATTGGAAGAACTGGAGGACCGAATTCGGGAAGTCATGTCCTCCATCCCGCCGGAGTTCCTGCTAAAGTCAGTGGACGCCATTCCTGGGCGGCTCCAGAAGCTGGTGGAAAGAGTTGGAGCCCACATTGAATTTTAGAGAAAACCTACCATGTATGCCTACCTTTTCATATTATTTCTTCTGAAATAAATGGATAATATACGTATTTTTTTACCAATCCAAAATAGGGAGCTACTTTCCGCCCACCCTGTATATATATATATATATATATATATATATATATATATATAATGGATTATTACTTGCAGATGAAACTTAAACAGAATTTATAATTAAACTCGTTGAAAGAAATCAGATCATCTCATTCACGGTGATGGAATGTGACCATATAATTTTTTCACTTAAAATTCGTGTGTAGAACAAAATGGTGCGTTCCTTGCGTCCAACGGACCCGACGATTCCCTCGGATGCAGGGTTTAACAAGTGCGTTCAATCTCTTGGGACGCAAAAAGCGAACGATTGTCTACAGCATGAAATAGTAGAATACTCGATTCTGCTCTGGAGAACGGTAGAAACACTTCTCAGTATTCATGCGTGTACACACACACACTTATATATATATATATATATATATATTCCTATAAAATTATTATGTTTGCATGAAACCACAACGATACTTCAAAATGTCCCTATCTTCAAAAACAGGAGAAAGGAATTGCGTAGCAGATCTAATGAGTCGTTGCGTGAAAAATGAGAAAGAACTAAGGTCCGAGGTTAAGGACCATCCAGTAAATCTAGTTACTAAAAGCCAAAACCGAAATCTGGATACAGACAGTCCTAAACCAGGTACGCTAATTGAAAAATTCTACACGATGAAGCGGTACCTGAAATATCCTAGAATGACTTTCGTCGAGCTCAAAGCCTAAATGAAAGGTGTAAAGGGACACTGAAAGGAGACGAGAACAAAAATTTCAAGATTATTGATGGATTAATTTAGTCGACCCGAACTTTGCCTGACAAGAAAATAAATAGGATTTATCTCCCTGATTTTGAGCTACAAAAGAAGGTTCTAACACAATTCCACAATTCTACCAATAAAGGCCACATGGCAGAATCAAAAACCTACCAAGAAATGTCGTCAGTATAACTAATTGCTGAATATAGCTGAGTTCATAAGACAATACATCAAGAAATGCGCCATTTGCAATAAATATAAAAACATCAACCCGCGAAAGGCCTCCTTGTGGGAAACCCCCTCTTTTAACGAACCCCTAGACCTGGTCTATGCCGACCTGGTGGGTCCATTCCCACGTTCGCTGGACTACTCTGCCTATGTGTTAGTCGTGATAGATGGAGTCACTAAGTTTGTTGAACTAAGTTTGTCCTCTGAAGGACAAAACCGCAAGTTCGGTTGCAAAGTGTTTATTATGGGAAGATGAAGAGTCTAAAATCAGACAATGTGACTAAATTTACGAACGAAATTATTTCCTATTTGGCAAATAAGTATTGCATTAATCAAAGTTTTGGAGCTCCAGCTCATGCGGAAAGTCAGGGCCCCGTTGAGAGATAAAATTAGTCTCTAAAAAATGTCCTACGAACCCTGATAGAAGATCGAGTAGTAGATTACTGGGATGAATATCTACCATTTGTCAAGTATATCCATAACAACACTTTACATAATACAACGCAAGAACGACCATTTCTTTTAATGTTTGGTAGGAATGACGCCGTTCCTTTTGAAGTAGATAGCTTGGAAGCTGCGACCATAGATCTAGATCAGGGGTCACCAACCTGGGGGGTAGCGCCCACTAGTGGGCTCACATTAACGGTAATTAAACATTTATTTCATTATTTATTTTATCGATTATGTTGATTTATTCTTTTTGATCTAATGTGGGCGATAAGCTTTTTTAATTTTCAAAAACTCGTAAAAGTGGGCGGTGAACAAAAAAAAGGTTGGTGACCCCTGATCTAGATGAATATGAATGGAGGCATATGCATATGAAGGAGGAAGTGCATCAAACAGTTACAGAGAATCTAAAAGAACAACAACGAGTAATGAAGCAAAGAACTGAGCGAAAAAACTTGCAAGAAATTCAGAAAGGAGAAAAGATCTATATAAAATGGAAACCCATTTCGGGCTTACCTAAAGCATCGCAAACCCTTTACGAAGGACCTTGTGACGCAATACCAAAACTAAATGACTATGTATACCTTATCAAAGACCCATTCACTCTAAGAGATAAAAGAGAATTGATAAACATGCACAAGAAAAGGAAGCTTGAAGATACAGAGAGTCAGGTCAATAACTCCTCTACGCGGGAAGAAACCCTGACAGGGTCATATGACGGAGGGGACCTACAGCTTTAATTGGGATCCGAGCCACGGGTCGCTACATAATCTGGACACGGAGGACGGTCTCCTATCCAGCTACAACCCAGACCCAATGTCGCTTAACTTCGCTGATCAACGGGAAGCGGTGTTACGACATTGGCTACGACGTAGCCCTGACAGGAATAAAGCAATCTCTACCAAGTAAAAGAATTCTCTTTCCTACCATACGGGAAGAAGGGTCTTCCGACGAAGTAGTCCCAGGACAGCGATTCAAAAATAACAGTAGAAACGGATTTAGAAATTGAACCTGAATTAGTCATCCCTAAAAGGCCACTTTGCTTAGTCAGATCAAAGGAAACAACTAAAAAACCATCGAGGGTCAGAAGTAGGTGTGAGGAAACAAAGAATACATGGGGTCACGTAAACAGAGCCCCTGAAAATGTTACGCATACAGGATCCCTCGTCTAAACGGTAAAGGACTGCGCTCATTATAAGGATGGAACGAATATATTACGATACGAAAGGAACTTTATTACGAACTTACTTAGTGCTTATATAGATTCATGCTTATAAAATTACGCATATACTCGTTTATAAATTACTAGTAAGGATAAGAGACTAAAAGGATGATAAAAACCATGGTAGCAAATGTTCCCTCATAAACTCTTCAATAGGTATATAAGTATTCATAGGATAGGTAAGACGACTTTCGTTTCTCTATGGTCCTAGCTAAAGAATTTTATCTCACCCAAATTTAAATGTAAAAGAAAATTTCATATTTCAGCATAAATAAATTATTTTGTTACCATGAAAACAATTCATTTTATGTAAACAGGATATAAAGTTGTGAGAAGTAAACGAATGAATTAACTCACAAAAAATAAATTTATATTTCAGCTATTTGAAAGGGAATTTCCTAAAACAGTTCGCTTCAGAATTGTTAGGAGGTTGATGCAAGAAGGAATTAAGTGCTAAATTTAAACAACTTGAAGATACTCACTATTTTCATGAAAAAACTTTCATATAACTGTTCAAATTTAATCAACTTTATTATTTCATATTCATATTAACTTTACTTGAGAAATGGATCATCACCGCGGTTTCCTGCTGCTCTACGAGCAGGGGCGTCAACCCTTTCAAACAACGGAGTCTTGTTCGAACCATTGGGTCAGCTAGTCCTGCATGGTTCTGTCTACACCTTCAGCGTCTATCTACACATGGGCCCTTATTTTCAAAATTTACGTTCTTTGGATGAAAAACTGAATAAGCTCATACATCGATGTAGGACGGAGCAAGAGAGATTAAGAAGACTTAACAAGACAACAATAAACACCGTGAAAGAACTAGGAATTCTCAGCACCACATTACAAGGCGTACGGGACCAAATTGTCGAAACCAAACGCGAAATCACTGCATTTATTACCACTTTAACCCAAGAAGATCCCCTTGAAGACCAATCCCTTCCTCGAAAGAAGAGAGGATTGATCGACGCTGTAGGAAGTTTCATGAACTTTGTTTTTGGGACAGCCCAACAAAGCTCGGTTGAAGATTATAGGACACACATCCAATCGATCCAATCTAATGAGAAAAACTTAGCTGAAAGTTTGAACTTATATGTCACCGTATTAAATACAACTATACACGACATCAGTAGTTTAAAGAAATATGGAAACCTCTTCACCGCAAATATACACTCATTTCAAGAAACAGTGGGTGTGTATCCTGCCAGTCTGGAAGAAGAAATCAAAGAGGAAAAGTACGTCACCTTCCTCTCCATATTAGGTCACGGCCTATCCACATATACAGAGGGACTTCACAGCTCTAGTTAACGCCAACAGAAGTCGATTGGACTCCTTCCTATTTGATCCAGTATTTTGCCTTCAAGTTTTAAAAGGCACCGAACCCAAGGTCGGAAGACTGCTGCCATACATCTTAAACGAAGCTACAATTCCCTTGTATTTCCAGCTCAGAGCACACGTTTGCGGAAAGTCTCCCATGATGAGCTGCGTATTATAATCTTCATTCCCCTAAAGGCAATAGAGTCATCCAATGACCCTCTTCCAAGTTGATCACCTTCCAATTTGGATTAACAAAGAAGATTTATATGCAGAAATAATCCCGAGGACAAGATACTTAGGGGTTAGCCAAAACAGGCTAAATTATATCCTACTGGATAACCTGGATGGCTGTTCACGAATTGAAGGAACATATCACTGTCCGGCCCCACTCTTATTTTAAATAAGGGATCTGATAATTGCTTCGACATCATCACACTATTTATTATAGCGTGACTCTACTCAACTTTACTTTTTAGATGTGGAAACGAAAGGAACAACAAGAAACAAGTGGAGATATCCAGGACGGGATCATTCCTTTTACCGGAGGGATGTGACATCTTGACGGATCATAAAAAGATTCCATCCATATCCATCTTTTCGGACTCTCGAAACTTCACATTGAAAACGGATCTACCTCCAACGAAAGGCGACATAGAAATGACTTATGTCATAAATTCGTCTCACACCGCCGAGGCCCTAAAGCATTTCAACGCTTCCCTTTCTCAAGGAGTAAACCTGAAAGAGAGATGACCCACTTTCTTAAGAATATCACCTTCGAGAAGTACGACGACGGGAAATCCTCCATTATTTCCTACTCTAGGTTAACCCTTTGCCTCATCATCGGAGCAGCCATGATCGGGATCACAGTATGTCATAAGTACTGTCACCCTCGACGTTATTCATCACCGGCCTTCAGGACTACAACACCTGCAGAAGCCGATACCTCAACATCGAGCCCTCCGGAAGAAATTCCAATGACTCGATGACCAACACCACCTAGAAGTCCCTCACATAGACTCCATTTTTCTCTATTAAACCCGGAACCAGCCAGAAGGAAACTTCACTCAAGTCTTACCGCCGACCGAAAGTGAAGCAGAATCCTGGCTATAAAAAGAGGAATTATGAGAGACAACCAGAATACCGTTAAGAGAAACACTCCAGTAACAAGGTGAGCTATAACCCGGCCGAACTATTCGGTCCCACAAAATAAACTCTTTATCCATCCTAATGCTTATTTGAAATTAATTATATTATTGCATATATCACTCGCTTGCAATTAAAAATTAAATATGTGTCAAGTACAGGCTCTAGTTTGTGATTAGTGATTATATTGATAATAATCGCTTAAAAAGTTAGTGAATAAGTGTTTTTAGTGTTAAGATAAAAGAGTGTAAAGTAAGAATCATAACTTGTATAATTCATTAATCGGTCTTTCCAGCGAAAGAACATTGGAAATTCGGAAAGATGAACCTTGATGAACTTCCGATTGAAATTCTATATTATTTATTCACCTTTTTTGCGGGAGCACAAGTTCCTATTGATGTTTGTCTCAACGAAATGGAGAGATTTAATCTCTACCGAGTTATCCCGTAAGGATCTCGTTTTTAATGTAACTACAACCCAGAATTTGAGGTTATATATAAATAGTTTAGAAATTTCCACATTTCAAGGTCGTCGCCTCTTTAAGACGAAAGAGTTGAACTCTTTGCAAAGATTTGGACGAATAAACACTGCATTTAGACAGAATACAATTTGATTTTACTCCTGAAAAGACCTAAAACCCTTTCTTAAGAGCGTTTCCCAGAGTACTTACTTTAAAATTATGTAATGACACGCTGCCACCAGATTTTTTATTCAGTCTATTCAAATTGAAGAATTTACACTCATTAACTTTAGACAATATACTTTTCACCGGATTCAATACGACTAAAAACTAGTCACACTTCTCAATGAACATAATTGGCTAAATCAGATACATTTACCCAATTTGCCCCTTCGTCCAGGTATCTTGCAGTGTACCTATGTAGGAAAAGATGCCACGACCCAAATAGTGGATGAGGAAAAATTATTTCACAGGACATTATCAATTAAAAGAATTTAATAAAGTAACTGATATTTATTTCAACAATGTGCATTTAAGGTATAGTCCATTTGACTCATTACGGGATTCGGATGACGCAGATTCCGATTAGTGAATTAGTTACTCTGTAAATTTTATTTAATAATCCTACTGTGTTTCATATTCATTTCTGCTATACGTTCCTTCCAAAAAAGATAAATCTTATACATCACAGTGCGAACTTACAAGAGTTTTCCTACGAAATTAAACTTTTTATAAACACATTCAGGAAGTGACGCAATCTCTTTTGTCAATAACAATGATAAACAAGTAAAATGTGTAAAGCATAAAACTGTTAATTTTATAACTGCATTATGTTCATAACGTTAGTGTACACTAAACTCTCCGTTTTAATTTTTATCTAATTAATACTTTAAAATATAACCCATCTTACTGTAAGAAAATATTTTACAATAGTTAACTAAAATTTAAAAATTAGTATATAAAGGCATAGTATAAATCCTTCGACGTCGCCTTAGTCTGCTGAATATGTTAGTTAGCCCTTTAATTAAATGAAACCATTTGGCGAAAATAATTAATTACGACACGAAATAGTTTTTTATAAAGTAAGCAAGGATAATCTCTAGGAGAGCTCCATTTTTCAATATTAAACATACACTCAAAACATATACCATTTGAAAGCTCACATTTTTCTGAATCTAAAAATGTAGTAATCCAAAAGTATCAATAGCAAATAAAAAGTAACTAGATTTAATTAATTGTTTGACGCGTGACGTCATGAACTACATTATAAAGGTTGGCTTCAGTCTGTGCTCTAAGATTGTGTTTTTGGTAATTGTTACGCTAACCTAACCTAACATGAATATGTTATTACATTATCATTCGTATAATTTATGTCTCGGGGGTACGGGGGCGGAGCCCCCGTAAAGATCACGCATCACAAACTGATCTGTATAGGATTTTATATTTAAACCTAGTTACTTTTTATTTGCATTGATACTTTTGGATTACTACATTTTTAGACTCAGAAAAATGTGAGCTTTCAAATGGTATATGTTTTATGAGTGTATGTTTAATATTAAAAAATGTAGCGCTCCTAGAGATTTACAGTAAGCAAGTCTCCTTAAGAATTACCTAAAAGGTTACTAGTTCAATTTTAAAAATTACTAAAGTCTCTAGATATCATTACTCTATGCAAATTTACAGCTAAACGTATCAGCTAAACAATACGTAGCTAATACGTTGTCAAGATTACTTTGTCTTGGAAGAGTAGATTTTTGAGAAGGATCTATGTTATACATAGAACCTGAAAAAATTACGTTATGAACAAATTTTATGTAAAATAATCTCTGAACTGTGATTTTCCTTTCTTACTATTCTTTCCTTTATGTATAATTTATGTATCGTATAATGTTTACGATGATGTTTCATTTCGTACGAGTTGCAGGATATACAGTATAATTGAGGATCCTTTTATGCAGAAAACTTTAGTTATCCCTTTAAATGTAGATCTAATTTCCAAATATTAAGAAATAATTATGGAAAAAAATTAGTTTACCCCCATATAACGAAGTCCCCTTCAGGGCCAACTTAATAAATTCTGTAGTTTTACAATTTTCCAGAGGAATTAATTCCTTAATTTTTACTAACAATTATATCGCTTATTCTTGTGAAGGAATGTCGAATTCAAATTGTCTAAATTTTGAGAGGGTTTTAAAACCCTGAAAATTCATAATACAAAAAAGAAAACTTTTCCTTACCTAAATTCCCTATTATTATTCAAAAAAGAGGATCTGAACTATACATAAAATCACGCACTGTTTCCCTAAACAAAATTCTTTAGTTACTCCTAAAAAATAAATAAATTATTCATAAATTATCCCTTAATTACTACTAAACTAGCTAATTACGAAAAAACTGTTTCCCTTCAATAGAGAACATGGAAGGTCCACATAAATATTTCAAATTTCATAGACTAATCTAATCCCTTATTTTTAACCTGAAAAGCACAGCTAAAGATTGTAAGTGTACATTTATATCAGGGCGGAGAAGTTCTTTCAATTGGCTTGCTTGAGATCAAATAATTTTTGAATGGATTTAAGGGGCTAATAGCTAAGCCTCGGATCCTAATGAAACCCCAAGAAACCCAACTCATTATTACTATAAATAAATGATTCACATTTGGGAAGCCATCAGTCGCGCTTAAGAAAACACGCTGTAACTCGCATGAAATTTAACTTACCATAAATGATATGTACAGTATCAATTACCTTATAATTTGTGTACCTCTATTTTTGTCTTTTTATTATAAACTATAAGTGGAATTAATATTAAATTGGTTATGTCTTATAAGTATATTTTCAAATTCATTTGTTATAATTATTGTGTAAATAAATGATTTAACAAATTACTTATGCCTACTGTTATAATTGATGATTGAAGATGTTCACATCATGACTAATAGCGTATCAACGCTAAAAGATCATTTTAATTTAGTTTTCCTCTAAACCTTAAATGAAATCGTTTTCAACTGTAAATCGATTTCTCAAATGTAGAATATTTTTCATCTAAACTACTAATTACCTTAATTCCCCCCTAAATTACCTAAAGTGCTCTTTTAAAATTTTAAGGAAATAACAACTGTAGTAAGATATGTCTCATTCTCCTGTAGTGTTCACATTCAAAAGGATTTTTACTTTAATTTTTGCGTTTACTCGAATAATAACCTTTCAAACTTTTAACATGATCTCAGTGGCAGAAATGATGCCGTAATCTTTAATTATTCTTTACCAAACCCGATCTTCCGATACGGACCAGTTACATTTTTTTATCATTTTTTTTTAAATAATAACCGAATCTGTTATGCATGGCTATCCGCCTGGGGCCTGGGAACAGGAACAATCAACACTCGCCACCTTTCACGTGCGAGAACCTCAGGCGTTTCATGCCCTTTCACGTACTGCTGAACCTTGCTCTTTCAAGTACTGCTGAACCTTGCCCTTTCAAGTACTGCCCAAAGGCTCACGCGACCTTTCGCGCACTTCCGTTCGACCGTAAGAAACTGGTTTGCTCAAGTGTCTCACGCGAATATCACGTGCTTCTGACGCATGAAAACAATGAAACTTTCCCGTATATAAGGAGGAATCCGAACCTTGGAAAAACAGATTCAGAACGGACTAGGTTGAAGTCTTAGAAGGGATTTCCGGGAAATTCAGTTCGTTCGGAAATTGGTTTTATGGTTGTGTATACGGAAATTCGGGCTTGGAGCTTGACTGTAGGTTAGGTAAGCTCAAGCAACATTTAACGTATATTTCATTATCTTAGAATTAAGATTAAACTATTAATGTACTCAGTAACATTTAACGGTGCTACTGTATTATGCGGTCTACCTACGATTGGTTAGGTTTAATCATGATATTTTCGTTAAAACTAACGAAAATATCATGACTAAACCTAACCAATCGTCAAGGGCGATTGACAATGGGATGTAAACAAACAATTAGTAAACAAGATAAGAAGCCATAATTAAAAGGTAGACCGCTGAATCGTAGGTAGACCGCATACTACAGTAGCACCCATTTAACGACGTATTCATCTTATTAACTTTTTTTTGAAGATAAAATTGACTATATAATTGATTGAAAATTCACTTGCTTAAATTAAATAAAAGAATAACTGTCGACGTGTTTCTTTGGCAACCAAAGATTCTTCTACCGAACTCTTAAACGAAAGAGAATTCGGCGCGCTCTGTGATCACGGTTGGACAAGACATAAAGACGGTCCTTCCGATCCAGGAGTACATTATCATACCGTCTTGGAGAATTCAATTCACTAGATCGCAAGGGTGTATGATATATATATATATATATATATATATATATATATATATATATATATATATTCCTGTAAAATTATGTTTGCATGAAACCACTACGATACTTCAAATGTCCCCATCTTCAAAAACAGGCGGTGTGGTATAGCTGTTTAGTTTAGCATTAACAACTGCACTCCTACCAAAATAAAAAAATAAACAACTCTATATAATTTCGCGAATACACAGTTATATCACGAAAAATGCACTGTACAATATGATGAAAGACCCCTTACGATGGTATTTCGTCACAGCTGTTGGAGCTCATCATAAACTGTAATCAAACGAATCGCATACTTGCAGAAACTGACTGGAGAATGTGGCTCAGGGATGGGAATGATTCTTTATATGCTGAGGAAAAATGCTCCCTTTCCAAGGAATACCAAGTAAGAAGGACCTGGACACATTCAGAACATGATGTTCTATTTGGTGTACTGTGTGGAGGGGCGTGGTTTGAGGAAGTACCCAACCAATTGCTTCAGTAAGTTTTAGGGTTTACAGGGCTCTCACATTAAGATAATGTACGCTAGATGACATGATTAATATATATATATATATATATATATATATATATATATATATATGTGTGTGTGTGTGTGTGTGTGTGGCGCGTGTGCGATATTCTGAACGGTTTTAAAAGAACTTGATTAAATTACTTTGGAATACACGAAATTTTTTATATGCGTCTCTCACCCGAATACAATTAGTCTATTTTATTTAATATGGGGTTAATTTTAGGTTTTACAGGGCTCTCACATTAAGATAATGTACGCTAGATGTCATGATTAATATATATATATATATACACCGTATTTCCCGGCGTATAACGCGCACCTTAATTTTGAAGATAAAATTATTTTGAAGAGAAAATCTAGGAAAATAAAAATTTAGGAAAAAATATACCTCCTACCTCAACTCACATGTACAATTTTAACGAGTTAATTTTAACGCAGGGTGATTTTTGGAGTATTTTGGGGGGAAAAAAGTGCGCGTTATACGCCGGGAAATACGGTATATATATATATATATATATATATATATATTTGTGTGTGTGTGTGTGTGTGCTTTATTCCCGTGACTGTGTCTGTATGCACAGAGAAAGAGATTTTGTGTATTATTTTCATGCGGCTCTCGCCCGAATACAAGTAGTCTATTTTATTTAATATGGGGTTAAGTTTTAGGCTTTACAGGGCTCTCACAGTGAATCTATGAAGTGAATTCGTGAAAGCGTGAAGTAAATCCGTGAATCCGAGACTTTGCACAATTATAGAATCTGAAAATGGAAATAAAAACATTAAAAAACAAACAAGTTATTGTTTTAGCAGGAAAGAAATGAGGTTTTCAACTATATAGATTGAGGTATATTCCAAATAATGATTGCCTAATTCTGGAGAACAGTAATGTGATGGATAAAAACAAAAGTAGGTTACATGTTAAAGTTTAACAATGGTTAGGGTTGACTTAACTCGCGTTTAATAGTTCAATTAAAGCTTGTCTGTTGCCAGAGATGGCTGCATTTTTGCAAGTGCATCAAAGAAAAACTTACAAACCTCAGAGACAAGTCGTGATTGTGATTTTAAAAAACTCTATCGCTTTGAACGTGAAAATGTGCAGTGGTTAAGTGATAACTTTCTCGGGCGGAATCAGGAGACACGAGGAAAAGCGCTATCTTCCAAACAGAAGATGAGTGTTTTTCTTACGTTATCCAGTAGATTCTGCATTTCAAAATGTTGTAGCTGAAGATGTTGGAATTCATCAGAATACAGTTTACAGAACAGTGAAATTTGCGGTAAACAAGTTTATATATAAAGTAAATTTGTGGGTAAAATTTCCAACAACTACTCAAGATATTACAAACGGAAAAATTAGCTGGTTAAACAAACGAGATTTTTCTTGTTGCATTGGTGTGGTTAATTGCACTCACGTCAAAATAATAAAGTCTGCTATTCATGGCGATGAATACATTAATCGGAAAGGATTTGCAAGTATTAACGTACAGGCCACATGTAATGCCTCAGAATGTTTAATTAGTGTTGATGTTCAGTGGCCACGCTCAGTACGTGACTCTCGTATTTGGTGAAACAGCCAAGTCTTCCCCATTATGCAACAAAATACAGTCACAGTTCTTCTAGGGGACGCAGGCTATGGATTAGCGCCATGGTTGACGACTCCCTTCAAAAACTGTAATATTATTTGCTAAAGAACGTGTTGTTATAGACTGTTGCTTTGGGCAGTTGAAGAAATTTCATATCCTCCAAAATGCAGTTCGAGTACGTTTGGAAGATGCACTTTCATTTATACTTTGTTGTTTAGAGTATTTTGCACAATGTCGCGAAATATTTAGATAATGAATTTGAAAAAAAAGATAACTTGGATGAGCCTGATGAAGATGACAATGATGACGATAATGAAGAAGGAAATTTAAATGCAGTTTGTCACAGAGGACGAGGGAGAAGAGGCGGGGACTGCATCAATTTAGCGAATATACATTGAGCGAGTGCACTTTGAGCGAAAGAAATTGAGCGAGTACAAATTGATCGACTTGACGTATTGAGTGATAAGGCTAACTGAGCGAGTACAAATTGAGCGAGTGCAAACTGAGCGCAAACTGACGCAAAAATAACAAGCATTCAACTTGTAAAAAATATTTATTGAAAACAGATATATTTAAATAAAATGTATATTTATTCAAAACAGATTTAAAAATATAAGTTAAGCTGTGAATTATATATGTAATGTAATTCCAAATTGTAGGAAACATTACGCAGAAAGTCGAGAATAATTTACTTATTATCACCTTCGATCAGACGTTGCAAGGGAATGTTTACTTGTTCGTATTTCTTATAGGGTTAATTCCTATTTAACCGTCGGAAACTCAAATCGGAAACTCAGTCCGAATGGAACGTCATCTAGGTCCAGGTTAGGTTAGGGGTACTACTTACCTTTCCGGGGCCAGAATTCATTATAGGATACCCATGCCCGGTTAGGTTAATTGAATGCCCGTTTAAGTCAACTGTATATTCGGTTAGGTCAACTGTATGCCGGTTACGTCAACTGTATGCCCTTGACAATTGGTTAGGTTAAGTTGTGAAGTTTGCGCTCAGTTGTTCTCGCTCAATTTGTACTCGCTCAGTTAGCCTAATCGCTCAATGCGTCAAGTCGCTCAATTTGTACTCGCTCAATTTCCCTCGCTCAAAGTGCACTCGCTCAATGTTTACTCGCTCAGTTGTCGCACAATCGAAGAGACAATATTGAACAAATTATTTTCACTCGTAATTTACGAAGTGTATTTTTATTTGTGAATTGTTAAGTGGGAAAAAGGAATAAAAACCACATGAATAAATGTTACGTTTTTTATTACCTGTTAAATACAACTCAATGCAATACAAAAAGTACATATTAAAGAATTAAATATTTTCCTGCAGGTACAAAACAGAAATTAATTTATAAACCCGCATACTCTTATTATTGTCAGTTACAACGGTTTTAGGCGAAACAAATCTTGCTTAACTAATCTTTTAGAATTTTTCCAAAGCGTGGTTGAAGTTTACGATAGTCATCGGGCGGTAGATGTAGTGCATTTAGATTTTCAAAAAGCGTTTGACACCGTACCACACGAATGACTCACTGAAAAAAACTAAGGCTCATGGAATCAGGGGTGTAGTAATAAATTGGATAGAAGAGTGTTTGCGAGGTAGAAAACAGAGGGTGGTCGTTGGTGGAGCGGATCCGTCTTGAGCTAATGTAGCGAGTGGCGTTCCTCAGGGTTCTGTATTAGGCCCCTTACTTTTTCTTATATATATTAACGATTTAGATGTCGGCCTAGTCAGTACAGTTTCAAAGTTTGCAGATGACAGGAAGTTGGGTGGTAGGGCAATTAATGATGAAGATAGAGGGAAAATCCAGGAAGATCTAAATAAAATCGTAGATTGGTCAGTCACATGGCAAATGAGATTTAACGTCGATAAGTGCGAAATTTTACATATAGGTTCGCGTAACGGTAACTTTGCGTATAGTATGTCAGAGAAGGAGTTGGCAAGCGTAGAACAGGAAAAAGATTTAGGAGTTATCGTCCCTAGTGACCTTAAAGTAGCGAAACAAAGTACAGCAGCGGTCAATAAAGCGAACAAAGTGCTAGGTTTTATAGCTCGGAATTTTGAGTACAAATCACGCGATATTATTGTTCCTCTTTATAAATCATTAGTTAGACCCCATTTGGAATACGCGATCCAATTATGGAATCCGCATATGCGCAAAGATATAGACAAAATCGAAAGAGTTCAAAGACGAGCAACTAAGATGATTCCGTCACTTAGGTCAAAGTCGTACGAGGATATGCTTAAGGAGTTAAAATTAATAACATTCGAGACTAGGAGGCTAAGTGGTGATCTAATCCATTTTTTAAAATTATGAATGGGTTCGATAACGTAAATAGAGATAGCCTTTTCGAAATACCACAATAGAGTAGAAGTAGAAATAGCGGGTGTAAGTTGACAAGTTGAAGGTTCGAGACAGCAGTTGCCAAAAACGTTTTTACGCATAAAATAATAAATAGCTGGAATAGTTTGCCGATAGAAGCAACTAGTAGGACGTCTATAAACATGTTTAAAAATCAATTAGACGCATATGTTGATAGATTGGATATAATTTAAGGGGAGCAATCCAAGAACAAGCACCCCAAAGTCCTCAATCCAAGAAAAAGCACCCCAGTTCGACCTCAATTCAAATTAAAGGAATTTAACATTAACATTCCTCGAAAACTTTGTCCAGGTTATTGCTTGATCGCACTTAGCACACAGCACCACTTTTTTAATAAGATTTTTTTTCCTTACAGCACTTTATTAATGGCATGGATCTTCAACCAGTAATGGTAACACTTCAGATTGAAGTGCTAACATTATTATGGGGTGCTTATTCTTCGATTGCTCCAATATATATATATATATATATATATATATATATATATATATATATATATATATATATTAATTGGGGCTGTTTAACCTCCTTCGCAACATCTAAGGTCATATAACGGAGGGGACCAACAGCTTTACGTGGGATCCGAACAACGGGTCGCTACATAATCTGGGTGCAGAGGACGGTCTCCCATCCAACTACTACCGAGACCCAGTGTCGCTTAACTTCGCTGATCTCCGGGAAGTGGTGTTACGACATCGGCCACGACGTAGCCTATATATATATATATATATATATATATATATATATATATATGCTGCAAACCCACAAGGAAAAAGAAAAACGATTCCACCTGACGAGGTGTAGCTTTGAATACACGAAAGGCCTTGGAATCGTTTTTCTTTTTCCTTGTGGGTTTGCAGCATTCATTCATTTCACGTGTTTTATTGTGAAATTCATCCCATATATATATATATATATATATATATATATATATATATATATATATTAATAAATATATATATATATATATCATATATATTAATAATATATATTATATATATATATATATTATATATATATATATATATATATATATATATATATATAATATATATATATATATTATATATATATTATATATATATTATTATATACAGGGCGTCCCAAAAAAATGTATACACACTTTAAATAATTATAAAGGCAGTGTTTATTAAAATACATTTCATTTTCAAAATGTAATAGAATCTACAGACATTATTTAATTATTTTGTCAACGCCTGTTTTCAAACTGACGTCCGTTCTGGTCCAGGCACTGCTGATAACGCGAAGCAATGGAATCGCAAACATCACGAAACATTTTGTTTGGTATTTGTGTGCATTCTCGTTCAATGGCTGCTCTCAATTCAGCGACTGTTGCAGGTTTTATAGCGTAGACTTTGTCTTTTAAGTATCCCCATAAAAAAAAGTCTAGTGGTGTGAGGTCTGGTGAACGCGGAGGGTATTCTACGAAACCCCTTCGTCCAATCCACATCCACATCGTGCCAAGTACCACTCGCAATACTCCACTCTTCGGTCCGGATCATCTTCATTAATAGCATGGACTAATCTTGGAATGTAACTTTTCCATTGACAGCGCTTCAAAATGCGTTGGACAGACGATTCTGAAATTCCTACCTCACGACTCGCTTGCCGCACAGATTTTCTTGGACTTTGGTGATACGTTTCCAGTACTCTTTCTTGCTTTGTGGGGCTTGTCGATGTCCGTGGTCTTCCGGAACGCTTCTTGTGGACATTCTGAACAGTTCCATCGGCTTCAAACTTATCTCTAATTCGAGTGATGGTAAGTCGCGTTGGTGGATCTGTTTGAAACTCCCTCCTAAACTGTCTTTGCACTTCAACTGCGTTTTCACACTTCCAGTAGCATTTTAGAATGAATTTCCTTTGTTCAAAGCTTAGTCTGACTGCCATTATTAATTCTAATGGGTTTAACTTGGAAAGAAAGAAACATCAATTGAGCTATCAGCTGTTAAAGTGTGTATACATTTTTTGGGACGCCCTGTATATAAATATATATAATATAATATAATATATATATATATATAATATAATATATATATAATATATATATATAATATATATATATACGGTATATATATATATATATATATATATATATATATATATATATATATATATATATATATATATATATATATATATATATATACGGTATATATATATATATATATATATATATATATATAAATATATATATATTATATATATATATATATAATATATAAAAATATATATATATATTATATATATATAAATATATATATACTGTATATAATATATATATCTATATACGGTATATATATATATATAATATATATATATATATATATATATATATATATATATATATATATATATTAGGGTGGAGTGAAAATATTAAACCGTCTTGCCTCACTCTATAAATTCTAAAGAGATAATATTTTCTTTTTAGGACCCTTCACCCGCCGCATTTTTGCCGGAAACAAAAACGCGGAAAGTCATATTTTGAAAGATCCCTAGTATAATATCTATCGGTTTTTGAGAGAAGATATCGCGTTATATTGTGCATTATTTGGTCATAACTGTGATAACGAGTAACTATATTCACACAACACAAGCGATACTTACTAATCACCAACTACTTAGGAACACACAGACGCTTATCGAACATCACTCTCACTCGAGGTCACTGACATCTTGCATATGGTTGATAAGGGATGGGGGTAGGAGCAGGGCAGGCCCTAGCAAATGCAAAGCCCAATTCGAGATTTTTAAAGTGGGGCCCTAAGGTTAAAGTTACCTATCCATAGTGTGTGCATGCTAACTGAAAGAAAAGAACAATGATTCAACAACAAATATCATTTATTTTGGATATGATCGCAAGGAAACCTTTCTGGCTTTCATAGTGGCAAATTCGGCAATGAGGTCTTTATAGTTACAGTTTCTCGCAGTGTCATTTTCAATGGAGAGGATCGCCAGATTACTGAGTCGATCCTGCAGCATCGTCGACCGTAAATACGTTTTTATTAATTTCAACTTTGAGAAACTTCTTTCCGCAGATGCAACAGCAACTGGAATAGTCAGTAGTATTCGCAATGCAGTCGTGAAATTCTGGGAATCCACAGAACGATTGTTCAAAGTGATGAAGCCCAATATCTTCAGAGGATCACTTTGTATATCTTCTGGAAGAATTGGTTTCAAGGCTTCCATTTCCTCAACAAGCATGAATCCATCAATGTCGCGGTCTTCTCCATCAGTCAGTTCAAGTTCGAGATCTTTGCTGTGCTTACGTAGGTCTGTCTTGGACATCTTTGTGAACATGTACATGAAGCTAAACTTTGAGTGATGTTCTCTCAGTTGTTCGAATCGTCGTTCCAGGGAGGATATGGCAGTGTCTAAAATTGTGTTAAACACAGAAATTTTAAATTTTTCTTCATCATCTTCAATTGGCTGGTCTTGACCTTCATACGAAAACATTTTCTTTCGTCTGACCTGTGTTGTCTTGAATTCTGGCTCGATTTCAAGCTGCTCCGCAATCTCTTTGGCATCTGTTACAGCACTTTGAAATCCACTCTCCCGATCTTCTTTCATCCACTTACATGTTCTTTTCAAACTCTCGATGGCACTTGCCAGATGCTTTGAATCACTCTGAAGATCTTTACTCACGTAGTTGACTTTAAAGAAGAGGTCATACCAGAATGTGACAGCAACAATGAATTTAAAATTCTTCATCTCTTTGCAAAGTGATTCTGCTTCGTTTCTTCCTTGAGGATCTTTTGCTTTTTCAGCAATTTCAACAAGTGCATCATAGATATCGACAGCTTGATATCGTACAGCTTTGACACTTTGCACACGGCATTCCCATCTTGTCTCGCTCAAGGGCTTCACTGAGAACTCTTTCACATACTTGCAGAAGACTGACCATCGATGGGTTGAGGCTGAGAAGAAGACATGCAGGCGTTGAATAACCCCAAAAAATGAGATGGCTTGAACACATGTTTTTGCCATGTCCCCAAGTAGAAAATTGTAGTTGTGGCATGCGCATGGAGTGAAGAAGGCTCTTGAATTCGTTTCCAGAAGTCGCGCTTGAACGCCTGATGAGTGTCCCTTCATGTTCGCACCATTATCGTATCCTCGTCCACGAATATCACTCATGAAAATAAAAACCCACTCTAATAGACAGAGTTTATTTCCACAACAGTTTCGACGCCCACTGGCATCCTCCTCGGGTGGATGCCAGTGGGCGTCGAAACTGTTGTGGAAATAAACTCTGTCTATTAGAGTGGGTTTTTATTTTCATATTTTGACCTTCACGTAGAAAAAAGTGAAGTTTTTTGCATTTAATATCACACTTTTTCAGTCCAATTTCGTGAAGTTCTCTCATCAATACCTCTAGTAGGTTTTCTCCTGTGGTCTCCACCTCAATGAACTTGATGAAGTGATCAAAATTCCACTTTCCATACCTGATGAGCCATCAGAGACATATCGCAAAGTAAGGGACATCTGCGAGGATTACAGAGAATACTTTGCCATTTTAATTCTGTGTACAATGGTTGCTCGAACTTTGTTGCCCATGAGCGAGATGAGTTCATTCTGGATTCGTTTTCCCAGGTAATGATCATGAATTTCGTTATTGGCTATTCTTCTAAGATGGTCTTGCATGACGGGATCAAATCTTGAGATAAGCTCAACCAGTCGAAGGAAGTTGCCATTATTCCGTCTGAAGATCGTATCTACTGATCCTCGGAATGCCATGTTGTGTTCAGCGAGGTACTGTATAATGGCGAGGAGGCGCTGAAACACATTTTTCCACGTATGCTTCTCCGTATTGATTCGTTCCTAACTGAGTTGATCCACAGTGCAACTTCTGATCAAACGTTGTTCGAGTTCCATCCATTGGAGAGTCGCCTTCAGATGGCCCTGTGATCGTTCGTGCTCAGACAGTCTGGAACTAGTATTCACCCAGTCACAGATTTCTCCACACCCTAAGGCATTGTTGGAGTTTCCAAATAACTTGCAACAGAAACAAAATATCCGATTCTTAGAGATTGAATAAATCAGCCATTTTCGTATACCAACTTCGCCATTTTCCATCCGTCTCTTGTAATGACTTTTTGAAAAGTTGCGGCCATTGTCATCTCTGGGAAAGTTATAGTCTTCTTCACACTGTGTTGGGCCTTTACTCAGTAGTAAATCTCTGACTTTTGTGCTGACAGTTTCCGGCCACTGACCTGGATCTTTGAGTGCATCCAGAGGCTGATTTTTCAGAATTGGAGTCTGATCCATGGGTTCTTCTTCCCTCTAGATATCACTTTCATCTATCAAAGCTGATGATGATGCATGTGACGGCGCAGGCACATCTTGTTCACTTTCAGCCTGTGGATCCCGCATGCTGCATATTGTAGCATGGGTGGCTACAAAGACTATTGAGTAAAATATGTTTACATTTTAGTTTTAGAGCTTATATATAATTTGTTTTAACTAATTCCGTGTTTTGTATTTTTTCAGATTTTCATAATGTGATGTTTTTTTTTAGAAAGTTAACCTCAGATCGAAATATGTCAAAATCCCTACTAACTAGACAGTTGGTGAAGCAACATTTTCTGTTCGGAATCCCAAGTGAATTGCCACATAATGTCTTACCCTCTAATATGCAGGTTGGAAGATATTTTCTTCTACTGAAGGAAGGCTCATTTGCAAAATTGACAAATAATGATATTCTCGAAACGATAGCAGAAGCATTGGTCAATACCCTCAATGAGTAAAAAATCCATAATTACCAAGCTGAAACGCTTTACCGACACTGTTACGCAACTCGATTGATCCAAAAGCAGTGCGAAGCTTATTGAATTGTTCAAAAAATCATTGGTAGAACTCTTTGACATTTGTGCCTGTAAATGCAACTTCGTTTCGCACCAAGATCTTGGCTGCCAAAAAAAGCGGATGTAAAGAAAACCATATTATTTGTGTTTGTTGAAAAGAATCAAGAATACAAAAAAGAAATGGAATTCCTTGAGGATCAGAGGACTATGCGAGTGATTGGAAGTGTGGATAAAAAGGTTCAACCTGTTACTCCAAGATATAAAAAAGTTGTCGAACCTTATATATCACGGAATGCCTATTTTGCTCACTCAGAAAATATTCTTCTATCAATGCTGTCAAATAGTGAGCAAAAGCTGCGCAAAGTTGCAATCAATCGAATAATACAGGCAAAAAAGTGTAAGGAAGCCAATACAAGAAAAATCAGAGAATTTAGAGTACCAGAATTAAACTTCAAAACATCACATTGGACAGACATCATCTTCTGGGATAGGATTGATATCAGTGAACCACCTCTCACTTCCAAATTGTGTGATGAAGAATTGTTTGAGTACCAAACAAAATGTTTCAAAGTTGAGCAATACCCCATTCACACACAGAACGTCGAAAGAGCCGTGAAGTTGGTTACAGATGCATCAGCATCAGTAATATCACAGGAATCAAGAGACGGATTTATTAGGTCAAGAATAAAAAGTCGCTCTCTGCTTCCCTCACTTGAAACCAAAAAGGATCTATTGCCTCTCCTGAAAAAATAATAATATTTGAGATGAGCGGGTTTATATCGCATTCAAATTAATTGATTTACGGCATCCAACCGAGACCAGATACAATTTTATTTCAATACAATATATGCACAATGGTGTTTTTTGAGTACAGTTTTGCATTATAAAGCAAATTTATTTATTTATTCAACAAATTTATTTATTTTGCAGTTTTTTTTAATTAACAAGTTCAAAGTTAGAATAGACAAGAAATCATTTTTATGACAAATTCCACACATTAGATATTTTGTATCATTTTATAAAAATGTAAAAATGCGAGAGATGGTTTGAGTTACAAACATTAAGTGACTGAATACATCATTTTTATGTTCTAATACATCGAGAAACAAGTGAGGCAAATAAATTTAAAATAAAAAGTTGTGTTTTACTCCGCCCTATATATATATATATATATATCGAAACATGCGGTAAAATCATTGAATGCCCGGTTAGGTTAATTGATTGCCAGATTAGGTCGACTTAACGCCCTTGACGATTGGTTAGGTTAAGTCGTGATATTTTCGTTAAAACTAACGAAAATATCACGACTTAACCTAACCAATCGTCAAGGGTGTACAGTTAACCTAACCGGGCATTCAATTAACCATTTTAGAGCAATTAATTCCATTTTAACTCCATTTACAGCAATCCAAGAATAAGCACCCTAATTTGACCCAAATCCAAGAAAAAGCACCCTAAATTGATTTAGGATGCTTATTCTTGGATTGCTCCGTTTAAGGTAATAAAACTAAGGCTTTTGTGGTTCGAAACCCAGGTAAAATTGTAGGTCCCCTCCGCCACCACGGTAGACATGCGCAATACACAATTACAAACACAGTTAGGTAGACCAGCGATGATTGGATCCTAGGGTCTTTGTTGGTCTGAAATATTATAGCATTATAACATAACTAATTGCTGTGATTTTCTCAATTCTGACAATTTTTCTTTGTATTTTAGGTCAACTAAGTTACTCCTGTGCTAATTAGTTGCTCACGGGTTAAGTTGAGCTGCTCAAGAAAAACTAGCTTCTGGAGCTTTCCTGTGGTAAAATTATTTTTTTCCATGATCTTTTTAGCACTGAATTTTTCTCCATAAATATTCTCACACTCAATCACTTTTTAATCGCAGCTTTCTTTTTTCTGTTTGATGGTAGTTAATTGTGATTTATTGAAAATGATTGAATACTCCTTTAAATTTTCACAAAACCCAACTGGGTATCTCCCTCTGCACCATCATTTTCTGAGGATGACACAATTAAGTAATTCAGTTAAGGAAAAATGGTTCCTGGCAACACTGGCAACCGTCAGAACTGCACGCTACGAACAGCACAAGTAAACTGTTGAAACATTGTCTTGTTCAGCTAGCGAATTTTAAACTAAAAGTTAGTAGAAGGTGTCTAGACCGTAGCATCTACAGTACTTCGTAGTAAAAACATTTAGTTATGCATGCAAAGTACAGCATTTGTTTTTTCTCTTTCATTTTACTAAGGTAGTAAATACTTTTACGAAAACCTTTTACTTTAAGCAAATACTACTTTTTTCTGCATTCGAGCGGTACTATTTTATGGGATTTATATCCTGACAATGAAGCTCATCATTATCAATATCATTTTATCATTATCATGAAAAGGAATTAAAATTAAATCAGGATTTGCAGTCATTCGTATTTGAACACCGAGTTCGCTCATATCAAAAAATATTTTACTAAATTAGGTTAACCCCACATTTTTATCGAAAAAGCATTTAGTGCTGCAAGAAAAAATTTTGTTATGGCAATAACGTGTTGCGTTCCTCTTTTAATATGTTACTTACTATTACTGTTCTACTTATTTACGGGTATTCTCTATACGAAATAATGCCATTCCTACTCTAAAAGCACACTGCGTGGCCGAGGGAAATGAACACAGCGTTTTTCCTAAAACCGTTTATTAATTTTAACTTTGTAATTTACGAATGGTCTTTTAATTTATTGTTAATTTAACCTATGAGAGAAAGAGGACAAATCAGGAATGTACTTACATAACTGTTACTACGTTATCCGATCTTTAATTTATATAATGTTGGACTGAAATTTAACAACTTATGCCTCTCACAA
The DNA here is from genome assembly GCA_023014485.1 of Bathynomus jamesi. Lineage (NCBI taxonomy): Eukaryota > Metazoa > Arthropoda > Malacostraca > Isopoda > Cirolanidae > Bathynomus > Bathynomus jamesi. The sequence goes on along the minus strand of JAJOZX010006653.1, from coordinate 197,870 downwards.
AAGGAAGGAATCTATTTGTTGGTATCAAAATTCTCCACGAAAAAGGCACTCATCCCAACTGTTCCACATTATCTTATTGGTTAACGGAAAAGGCCATACTGTAAGCTTTTACATGTTTGGTTACCTTTTTAAAACGCCCTAAAACTCTATCTCGTCTTTGTTTTGAAATAATCGTTATCCAAATGATCAAGTTAATTAAAAACTCATTAAAATTATCCTATTAAATTTCATTTAACAAATTATATTGAAAATAATCATATTAAATTCCGTATATGCATAAAGGATTTTACTACTAAGTATTTTAAAGATGTTTTAGTTCATCCTTTTTGTTCCGAGTCATTTCGTAATATGTTCCCTTATATCTCCATATGGTTTCTAAACTACCTTATACTACTCGTACTCTTTTACGAAGAGATGAACCACTGGAGCGAGCCTCCAATACCGGGATTTACAAAATCCCATGTTTAAATTGTTCTATAGGTTAGATTGGCGAGACTATTCAAACTTCAAAATTTTATTAAAAAAAGAATACAAGTGATAAAGTTTTACAATTTTTAGACATTTGTTATGACATTAATATATTCACATTAGTCTCATCTGAATATACTCTTGGAAGGATGAAGGCTTTTTAGGTAAAATTAATGGCATTTAGCTTATTTATTACATCAAAATAGTGAAAGTGGCAAGTAATAATAAGAGAGACAACAAAAAATAATAATAATAAATAATTTATAAAGTTACATGATTTTAAATTAAGTGATTCATTGTATAGTTAGTACAAAATGTTACATAAAACAGTGAAAGCGGCAAGTAATAGCAGTAATGACAACAAAAAATAATAATAGCAGCAGCAATAATAATATTCAGTATTGAATACTGAACAACCTTTATTGATAAAATAAATACTTTTACCTTCATTGATAAAATAAATACAGTACTTTTAAAATTTACAATGACACAAATAATTTTTAAATTGAACTATTTATTTTATTTAAAGTTTACAAAATGTTACATAATTTTAAATTAAATAATTTATTGTATATTGAGTAGAAATTAAATGCTGCTCAATAATAATAATAATAATAAAACAGTTTACGAAATTAAAGGTGATTAATGAAATTAACATATTTTATATAGTTGATTACAAAATTGATTACTTTGATAAAAATGGCAGTAGTGAAATTATACATCATTAGGAGCTGATGAAGTGCTTTTTTTGTGATTTGTGAAATAGATTCAGTGAGGAAACCTGCTTGATATGCATAGAGATTGCATTCTATATGTCTGTTCCTTTGAAAGAGTGTGCATTTCCTGCAGTTTCTATTGTATAGTTACTGTAGGTTTGTGAAAACAATTACTGGGCAGTAGGGCGGAGTGAAAATGATAATTTACAATGGCACACTGATATTTTATTGTAGTTTTTACTGAGAAAAACGAATATGATAATACAAATTATGCCAGGTTTCTCTAACCGCCCTATTTTTACATAAATACAATTTAACAAACAGAAAATAGAGTTCTCATCAAGCATACATCCTTCAACATTACATCATATGAATAACCTTCATTAATGTCATTATGAAACTACAATTATAAATTTTTATAACTTTAATGTATTATTTTGCGTCATTCCTAGATTTAAGTATTCCTGCCAAGGTCGGTATACTTGATTAGTCTGGGCGCAAAAAGAGGGAGTGCAATTGCAACCTTGCAAATGTTGATCAATGTTCCAAAGAGGATGATGCAAGGGGGATGCTCCAAAGGGAGGGTGCAAAGGGAGAGGGGGTATTGCATGGAGGGGGATGGGTTATGCAACAAGGGGGAGGGATTATCGCCTGTAATGATTCCCATTCCTTCTCTTTTATAATTCATTATTTTCTTTTCTTTCCATTTATCACTTGTTTTCTCTGCGTTTCATACGGACGCGGCTGACAGTTGAGCCGGTGGGCGCCATTATAATTTAAACAAGGCGATGGAGACGGGGGATTAATTATACACATAATTACACTTTACTGACTTTTATTTATTCCGAAACACTTTTAGATAAACGGGGTAATGCGAGGGGGGAATTAACGTTAGCATTTTAGTCGGAGAAAGACACAAACGCATATTCTAAATTTACAAAAACATCTTAATACCAACTTGTATTTTTATATTTTTTTATTTCACAAACCATTTTTAATTACTTATTTAATAAACTTAATTGAACAATATTAAATTCTTATAAACAAACATTTAATTCTTAATTACACATTACTACACTCGCATCGCCCCTTGAAAATAAGTTTTACACTAGGAGAACTTATAATATCTTTTAACAAATTTATGTATTTATTCAACAAATTTATTTATTTTGCAGCTTTTTAATTAACAAGTTCAAAGTTAGAATAGACAAGAAATCATTTTAATGACAAATTCCAAACATTAGATATTTTGTATCATTTTATAAAAATCGAAAAAAAAATTTATAATTTTCACAACATTTGCATAAAATAACATTTCACACTAATAATCAAATTTACAACCTGTAACGAATCTGTTACGTGAAAAATAACGGATAATTTTATGAACACTGGTTACACAATTTTCAAGTTCACAATCTATTCCAGCTATTCCTCATCAAAGATCGCTTTACATTCGAAACAATTATTTATACAGTTACATAGTTACTATCAGGGCAACATAGAAAAAACAAGAAAAGTTTACATAAAATACTGACCAGAAAGCACATACTATTTCAGGAAATGCAAAACAAATATGGGCAATAATCGCACCCTTTCACTTATAACTTCTTACATAATAATCAGTACATTAATTGCTGGACTTTGTTTAGATCACAATCCGCACGCTGACAAAGGACTTCTTAAATTTACAACCGCAGTTCTCCTGCTCACTTCGCTAGAATGCAAGAGGTTGCATCACCATGCAACAAGTCAGCACACTTGAGGTTGGTTCCGCTCTCTCTCCAAATGGCGGAAAAAAAAAACAAGAGAGACGTCCAATTCTAAGAGGATCAGGGTGGAGATATACTGAAAGTGGAACCACGCACCGGAATTGGACGGAATTTGCAATTCTAGAAGTCGACGAAGAAACTCGCCTCTCTCATCTCGACTTTTGTCGGTGAACGCTGCTCTTCCTACTTCCAGCTGAGACTCTCTTACTGGCAATAATCAAACGATCACTTCGCCGTTGGCGGTTTCACAACGAACCTACTGTATGTCTGTATGGACAGTAAAGCCTTAGACACTCGTTCAAACTCTCGTGGTTTGCCTACTGAGTAATAAAACACATTTTTAGCGAAGCATCGAGCAGCATGACCAGCGACTGCCCAAAAAATACCAGTAGACCATCTTCGACCGTCCCTGCGCATTCGGTTTCTCTTCTCTCACTATTCTCTTCTCTCTCTTCTCTTCTCATCTCTTCTCATCGGTGATCGATCACCTATCGGGTCAACTAAACTCAATGGATGGAATTCGGATCCAACTTAGTTGCTTCCAAATCGAGCCTCTCGAAATTTTGACAAAAAAAATATCAAAGTTTATACTGCTACTGATTTTCACTTTTCATATTTACTTTATCGAATTTTCTCGACACTTCACTTCGAAACAATAACTATAATTTGCTCTGGCCAAATTCACGGAAAACTATTACAAATTTTACAGAATCCAAAAAAATTTAATCACGCCCGAGCTACCAATAAGGTCACTTATGGCTGGTACATCGAAGATAATAAAAAAATCATGAAACGCAATGAAACAATAATGCATAGTAGAAATATAAAAGCGCCCCTACATAGTAACCATTATTATAATTTAAAAAATATTATTATTCAAACTACTTTCAGAAATCACATCGATACATTTAAATACAAAAGACAAAAATGAAACCCAGAAACTTCATGTCATCAATTTCCGATAATCATGAACCCTCTTACACTTTGGGGGGCACACACAGATACCACAAAAGCGTTACTGGCCATCTAAAAGGCTCCATTTCTGGTCAACGCTCAAGCTAAAGTTTCAATTGCACGAGTAAACCCAAAAACAAAACAATTTTCCAAAATAGAATCATTAAATATAAAAAATTTAAATATTAATACCGAAAAGTACTTTAATACGTTAATTCCAACCTGAAACGCGAAATTTCAAGGAAGAAAACTCGTAATTCACAAATTACATCTGAGAGAAAACGCTTTCCTTCAACACAAAACCCAGTACAGTTCGCAAATCACAAGAATTCCAGTAATTTATCGTTCTCAAGTGGAACTAAATACAATTTTACAACGTTATTCTAAATACGAACAGATATTATGAACCCAAAAATACAACACAACCTACTACGTAAACAAAAATTGAAACAAATAATTGCATAACGAAGAGTGTTCGCTTTGTGTTGTAAACGAGCGTCTATAAAAATATTCCTAACCGAATGAAACTGCATTACATCATGACATAATTTTGTAATATTTTCTATGGAAACGCGCGAACATAAAAAACCTTTTCATATTTTAATATCGAAAATAAAATGTTAAACAAAAAACACTCCTTAACACAATAAAATCTAATTTCAGAATTAAAAAAATTTAAACAGCCTAACCATACAAAATATCACTCGGAATTATCCTGAAAATGAAAGAAAGAAAAAAATAGACAACAACAATCAGCCAACGTATAAAAATATAAAATTTAATGAATATATAAAAAAGTAAAAAAAAGAACATTAATTTATCAAAAGAATTTACGAAAACAAATCCTGTATTTCAATTAAACAAATCTTTATCTTTTAAAACAAATTTAGCTTGCTTTGAAGTCTCACTCAATTTATATACGGCAAGCATATAACCCAAAAGCGTCCGAATTTGACCCAGTATAAATTAGTGTCTTTAACGAGTATTTTGCGACTTTAAACCTAAAAATACAATGACCTACCTTAAACTAGAAAGCGAAAAGCGAAAAAGCAAACTTCAACTGCAAAGCGAACCTTAAAAGTATACACACATGATGAAAGGTCATGTGTCACCTGTAAACCCAAAACGATTCCGTTGTTTTAATAAAAATAAGCAGTGTAAACCTAAAAGATATACATCTATCAAAGAATAACCATAAAAACTGTCTACTAGATACTGGAAAGTTTTCTTACTCATTTATTTAATCTCTTACAATGCTCTACTATATATATATATATATATATACGGGGGTTGGACAAAATAATATGAACACCTTGATAGATGGCGGTTTTTATTCTTAATATGGAGTTGGTCCTCCTTTAGCGGCAATAACAGCTGCAATGCGTCGGGGAATTGATTCATACAGCTTTTGGACAGTGGCTAGAGGAATCCTGAGCCATTCTTCGAGCAAACCCTGCTCCAGTTCCTCCAAAGACGCCGGCGGTGGGAATCGGCATTTGACCTGCTGCTCCAACTGACACCACAGATGCTCGATAATGTTAAGATCCGGGGATTGTGGAGGCCAATCCAAGCGTTCTACTTCACTAACATGCTCTTCAAACCAGTTTTTAACGACCCCAGCGGTGTGGATTGGTGCATTGTCATCCTGGAAGACGGCGCCGCCATTGGGAAACAGCGTTTGGACCATGGGATGGACCTGGTCAGCCAATATTGACAGATAGACCTGGGCGTTAACCCTACCATGCAGTACTACAGCTGGGCCAAGAGTATTCCACGATATTGCTGCCCAAACCATCACAGATCCGCCTCCATGCTTAACAGTTGGGGTCAGGCAGTCGGGGTCATAAGCATCTTTAGGCTGTCTCCAGACGTAAACTCGACCGGAACATGGAAATAGCGTAAAGGAGGATTCGTCGGAGTAGACTACATTCTTCCACCGGTCCATTGACCAATTCTTATGGTCATTACTAGGGCGGTCAAAAGTCAATAAAGTCAAATTGTTTCCTATGGGGCACTTTTCGCTGAAACGACTGAAAATGCAATAAAAACACCTGTAGGGGGTATATTACCAAAGTTAATAGGTCAACCAAAAGTCAACTTTTACCTGTTAGGTCAAAAAATAGCAATGAGGTAAATAAAGTCAATTTTTTTAGAATAAATAATTAAAATAACTAAAAATTGGCAGGAACACATTGGGCAAGCTGGCTGAACGCTGCTTTTATTATGCAGGCAATTTTCCAAATGTGAAGACAATTGTGGAAAATTTTGAAGATGAAGGAATCATTGTTCAGAAGGCTAAAGAGAGTGTTGCTAATGAAAAACTGCCAAAGCAACTAATGTCAATCAAAATGAATTATAGTTTGATTGCTAGCTTAGTGACTAGGATGGAAGCATCTGATTGCACCATTAGAGAGGCATATGAAACCATTTCTTCTATCAACCTTGGCGAAGATATGTGTTCAGTCAAACAATACATTGAAACAAGACTCAAGACAAATGGTATTTGTGAAATAATTAACCTCAGTAGACCTGAAATCTCACCAACAGTTTATGGTCAGCTTTTGCAATGTCAACCAACAACTGCCGCTGTAGAGAGATCTTTCTCCATGCTTAATAAATTATTAAGTAAGGATCGCAATTTTTTGCCAGAAAATGTCGGCAAATACTTCATAATTTACCACAATCGGTCAACTGATGTAGAAGAGCAAGAATAAGTAATTAAAGTAACGTTTTTATTATTGAAAGTAAAGGCAACTTTATAAGTCAATGTTTTCAATTCGTAAGGTCAACTTTCTTAATTTTTTCGGTCAACTTTTGACTGCCCTAGTCATTACACCATTTTCTGCGCCGCTCAATGTTGATGTGCGAAAGGAAGGATTTGGCAATTGCAGCCCTCCCATGGTATCCAGCTCCATGGAGCTCGCGACGTACAGTTCTGGTCGATACCGGGCTTGCAAGATGCTGGTTAAGCTCTGCAGTCACTTTTGGAGCTGTGGTCTTATGGTTCTTTGTCACAATGGGCTTTAGCACCCGGCGGTCTCGATCACACAGCTTCTTCTTGCGTCCCCCTAGGCACGGGTTGGGTCTTAGAATTACGTCAAAAACAATATTTTTTAATAACAAATTAGAAGAGATTTGTGCTGAGGAAAATGTACCCTTCGTAAAGCTGTGGTCCGAATTCAGTGATCCTAGCCTTTTTATAAAAGATGGGGGTGCATTTTAATGAAATAGGTAATGCTAGGCTAGGTAGGTTAATAGACGAAAACGTGCGAAAGCTGTATAGGTCGAAGCCTTCTTTAAAGTTGTGGGTCCGGGAAACGCGGGCCCGACGTGATAAATAGTTTAAAACGCGGGCCCGTGGTAAAAAATAACTTAAACGTCTTTTATTGTAGCGCGCGTAGTATTAGAAATAAATTAAATGAATTTAAGGCGATAATTTATTCCGGCAACTATGATATAGTTGCTATCACTGAAACTTGGTTGAATACAGTGACTCGGGACTTGCTGGGGGAACTTGATATACCGGGTTTTAAACTCTTTACTAATGATAGGTTACATAGGTTTGACGGAGGCGTTTTGCTGTACATTCGTAATTCCCTTAGGGTTATCGAGGTTAAGTTAGATTTTCCGGCAGCAATTAATGCGATATGTGTTGAAGTTAGGGCGCGTAGTATTAGTTTTAATTTTGTTGTTGTTTATAGACCTCCCGTTCAACCCCTCCATACAGATACTAGATTTTACTCACTTCTTGGTAATTTTATTGACATTCGGAATAGTATAATTGTCGGAGACTTTAACTGCCCTAATGTTAATTACGAGAATTTTACTGGTAATGAGGAGGGTTTGAGATTGGTTGAGTTTATGGACGATAACTTTTTACGACAAATAGTTACCGAACCAACGCGCGGTGACAATATTTTAGATTTGGTGATGACGAACGGCGAGAATATAGTCGAAGGTTTAGAACAGTGCTCTTCAACCTGGGCGGTACCGCCCACTAGTGGGCGAAGGATCTCATTAATCTAAAGGTAATTGCAATTAATTTTATTGTTTTATGCAGGGTATATAACTTTTAGTTTGAGTTTTTGCATTTTTAATTTTGGTGGGCGATACAGAGATTCAAAAGTTACAAAAGTGGGCGGTAAGCATAAAAGGTTGAAGAGCACTGGTTTAGAAGTAGGCGAGAGTTTAGGATGTAGTGATCATCAAATTCTTAGGTTTAAGTTATTGATAGAAAACACAGGATAGTAACGTAATAGAAGTCCCTGATTTTCGTAGGGCTAATTTTGACAGTTTTGCTGATAGGATGAGAGTAGTGGACTGGGATAACTTATTTATAGGCAATGGCACAAATTTGCGTTGGGTGGCGTTTAAAGAGAGTTTTAGGAATATTGAAAGGGAGTTTATTCCTCGTAGGCCCAAGCGCGCTAGAAATCGTGGTAGGCCGAAGTGGTGGACTAGGGAAATAGGAGAGTTTATAAACGAGCGTAATAGAGCGTATAGACTTAGTAAGCGCAATGGCACGACAGCTAACTTTAATAGATATATCGAGCTTAGACGTCAGGTTAAAAGATCAGTTAGGAATGCCAAGCGTAATTTAGAGGTACTTATAGCTGCGGATAGTAAACATAATCCAAAAAAGTTTTTTGAATACGTTAATAATCCTAAGCCGGTAAAAGATAACATATGCCCTCTAGTGGATGTTAATGGCGCTTTGGCTTCTGACGCTCAGGCGATGGCGGGTATTTTCAATAACTTTTTTGCGACAGTTTTTACCGTAGAAGACGTAAATAATGTCCCCGACGTGGACGATATCGTTCCATTTAGTAGCAAGACTATTTTGGATGAAATAACTGTTTACGAGGCTGAGATTGCGCATTATATCGATAGGCTAAAAGTTAGCAAGGCTCCAGGTCCTGACGCGTTTTATCCCAGACATTTGAAAGATTTGAAAGAAGTTATCGTAGGCCGCTTAACGAAGATTTTTAATCAGTCACTCGAAACGGGGATTATTCCTGAAGACTTCAAATTAGCTAACGTCACGCCTATTTTTAAAAAAGGCGACCGCGCAGTAGTTAGCAATTATAGGCCCATTAGCTTAACGTCAATTGTCGGTAAACTTTTGGAATCCGTAGTTAGGGATCGTATTATCGATCACTTAGAAAGTAGAGATTTGATTAATAGTAGTGAGCATGGGTTTCGACGCCATAGGTCTTGTTTAACTAATTTGTTAGAATTTTATAACGAAATAGTGCGCGAATACGATAGGCATAGAGCAAATTGCGAAGGTTAAAGCGCACGGTATACGCGGTCAGGTAGCTAACTGGTTAGAAGAATGGCTTCGTGCTAGGAGGCAGAGGGTCGTAGTTAATGGTAGTGAATCGGGGTGGTTAGATGTAGGTAGCGGTGTCCCACAGGGTTCAGTGTTAGGCCCATTGCTATTCGTAATTTACATTAACGACATAGATGTAGGTTTGACTAGTAACGTGTCAAAATTCGCGGACGATACTAAAATAGGCGGTAAGGTTGTTAACGAGGACGATAGAAATAGGATCCAAGACGATGTAAATAGGATTATGGAGTGGACAGATAAGTGGCAATTTAACGTAGACAAATGTAAAGTTTTGCATATAGGTTCTCGCAACAATAATTACACGTACACGATGGATGATAGGGAGTTAGCGAGCGTTGACGAGGAAGTAGATTTAGGCGTACGCGTATCTAAAGATTTAAAGGTTAGGAACCAGTGCCTGGAGTCTTGCGCAAAAGCTAATAGGATGTTAGGCTTCATAGCGCGTAATTTCGAATTTAAATCGAAGGATATTATATTGCCCATTTACAAGTCCCTAGTCAGGCCTCATTTAGAATATGCAGTTCAGTTTTGATGCCCGTACTTGCGTGAGGATATTGATAGGTTAGAAAGGGTTCAACGTCGTGCCACGAAACTGATTCCGTCATTGCGCAATAAGCCTTATGAAGATAGGATTAAAGAGTTAGACCTGTATTCACTCGAAACTAGGAGATTAAGGGGGGAGCTTATTGAAGTTTTCAAAATCGTTAATAACATCGATAACGTAAATTTTGACAAATTGTTCACTTTCAATAATAGTAATACTCGCAATACCGGATTTACGTTGCGTGGCAGACGTTTCATTACTAATATCGCTAAAAACTTCTTTACGTTTAAAGTAATTGATAAATGGAATAATCTTCCCGCGTCGGTCGTTCATTCTACCAGCGTTAATATGTTTAAGAACCGTCTTGTCAGACATTTTAAAAGTATTAACGTTGTTTAATATAAATAAAGTTAGCAACAGGAGCTCTGGTGGTGGTGCTCGAGGATGAGTCTGTTGACGATGAATGCCAGCTTGTGACATGCCAGCGTGTGATGCCAGCAATAAAATTATTTAAAAAAAAAAAAAAATTAGACTAACACGAACGTAGATGTAGCTCGTAGCGTAAACTAACGCACTTTTTGTTTTACTTTACCTATTTTTTTTTCTTTTTTACTTTGCATGTCTGTAACTCTCTTTTCTTCTAAGTTTGTAGTTTGCATGGTATAACTGTGAGTTAAGACTGTTTTTGCATGGTTTGTAAGCGTTCTTATTTCACTTCTTTTCATCTTTCATCCCTCTCCTATTCTCTCCGACTATTTTTCTGACTTGTCGGTAGTGGCCGGCGGATAATGATGGTGTCTTTTTTTCTCTTTTTCTGAATGAATGTTAACCCACGAATGATAGGCGTTGCTCCTTACTTAACCCCTTATTCTCTTCTCTTCTCTTAACCCGCTACTCTTTCCTTTCTCTCGGGCTAACCTCAGAGTGGATCTTAGGGTCTTTGTTAGCCTTAGCTTCTGTAGATCTGTAAACGTCAACCACGCTTTAAAAATTCTAAAAGATTAGTTAAGCAAGATTTGTTTCGCCTAAAACCGTGCTGCGTATTTCTAACTAGTTTATGCACTTCTAAGTGTTCGACTATACGATCCCTAATTATTGATTCCAGTGGCTTACCTACAACAGACGTTAAACTGATTGGCCTATAATTTCCCGCCGCACCTTTATCGCCTTTCTTAAAGATAGGTGTTACGTTTGCTAACTTGAAATTATCTGGTACGCACCCCTCAGAAATAGACGCATTAAAAATCTTTGTTAGCGGCAAAACAATGCTATCTTTTAATTCTTTTAGTTGTATGGGATATATGGAATCCGGCCCCGGTGATTTACGCGTTTTCATTTTATCAATATAGCGCATTACCTCCCCTTCACTAACCACAATATTATCCAAAATATTACCATTATCAAAAGGTATTATGTCTATGACCGTAGGGATATTCGTTACATCTTCTATAGTAAAAACTGACGTAAAAAATTCGTTTAGCAAGGTAGCCATTTCCTTGTTTTCAGAAACTAGATCTCCGTTTACATTTTTCAAGGCCCCAAGACACTTTTTACTGGATTTCTATTATTGACGTATTGAAAGAATCGCTTGGGGTTTTCTTTACCGTCACGAGCTATGGAGATTTCAAATTCGCGCTTGGACTTTTTTATTACACTTTTCGCTTCACGCCTTAGAGATATGTAGTTGTTTCGTAACCACAAATTGTCTTTATCGCACTTATGTACCTATAAGCCCTATCTCTACTCTTTATAATGTCTCCTACTCTAGAAGTAAACCACAAGGGCTTGTTGTTTACTTTCGCACGCTTAATTTTGTACGGTACACATTCCTCATTTATAGTCCTAAATACTGTTTCGAACGATTCCCACATTAGTTTTGCGTTGGAGTTCCCCATTACGTTTTCCCAATTGACGTGTGACAATTTATTTCGAAATTTACAAAGTCTGCGTGCTGGAAGTTAGGAATTTTAGTCGAGTTAGCTGGTTTCGAGTGACTTACTGAGAGGACAAACTCTACCATATTGTGATCGCTATTGCTTAACGGTTCTATTACTTGAAGATCAGTAATTAGCCTATCATCCGTAGTTATTACTAAATCTAAAATACTGTCCAACCTCGTAGGTTCCCCAACCTTTTGAATAAGAAAGCTATCCTCGAGAAAATTAACTAAACGATTACCTTCCGCGTTCCCTGCATTGTATCGTAATTCACGTTGGCGCAATTAAAGTCACCCATAACTAAAGCCTGCTCACTACCGATTATTCTCTTTAGTTCACGATATAACGCTTCGTCCGTATCAGCTGTTTGATTAGGGGGCCTATATATAACCGCAACAACAAGTTTGAAATCGTTCAATTTAAGTTCTGCTATAGTCGAATCTATCGGTTCTGGAATTGTGTGCTTTACTTCTATAACGTTCGCAATATTATCTTTGATATACAACATAACACCGCCTCCTCGCCTACCTATTCTGTTTTTAACAAAAAGTCTATAACCTTAATTTGATACTCCCCTACAAAGTCACGAGTTTCAGTGCTAAGCCACGATTCATTTATCGCAATTAAATCATAGTCTTTACAAGCAATTAAAGAAAAAAATTCGTTTATTTTATTTCGTAGGCTACGAGCATTTAAGGATAGAACCTTCAAATTGTTTGTAATTGCGACACCTTCGCGAGCGCAGGGAAATTTTGGAATTTACGCTGGGACCGTTCGAGTTACGGCAGCCTGAAAAGAAGAGACAGTATTATGAAATAGTCTTCCTAAACGCGCAGCTCCAACGTCATTAAGATGAAGTCCATCTCCGAGGAACAAGTCCCTCCTGCCGTAGAAACTGTTCCAAAAATTCGCAAAATGCACTCCTTCCTGTTGGCAAAGAGACTTTAGGTTATTGTTAATATAGGTCGCCTTGCTGTAGAAATCGTTACGTTGGATAACACTAGGCAACAAATTTCAACTTTTTTTTTGTTACAGACACGTGAACTACTGATTCCTACTAAAGCGCTGATGCTGATTTCAGATCTGATATCAAAATTTCTCTATCACGTCCAGATTTTGTGTAACCGAAAACCCCTATTTTTCATTTTTTTTCTCACCCGCTTCTATTACGAAAGCCGTCTAAGCTACTTTTCCGTGCCACGTTTTATGTTAAGCATACTTAAATAATTAGTGAACAGGGATGTCTTTCCTCCTTTATTCTGGCTTAAGACAGACAGCGGAATTCCGCTGGCGGAGTTACCACCCCTGCGCCCAACCATCCACCCAAAGCGCGTTAGTATTTTGTTGTTACTACTGAAAGGCAAATTCCTGTTCTTAAGTGAAACTTTGGTGTGTCCTCTTCCTTTGTCGCTTGTAGGATGACGAGCTCTCCTTCTGCAGGAACCAACAATAATCTCCCATCATATTTGGGTTGAAATTACCTTGGTATCTGTTTTCCATAACTGAGATCTGTTGGTGGAAGCGCTCACCATGCTCGTCACTTACAGCCCCAAGGTTGGCCGGGAAGAAGTCAAGATGAGAATGTAAAAAATGAATTTTCAAAGACATTCTGCATCCCATTATTTCATAAGATTTAAGCATGTTTTCTACGAGTTTACGGTGGTTTTCAGCTTTGTGGTTTCCAAGAAAATTTTTGACAACTTCAACGAAAGATGTCCATGCTCCTAGTTCATTCTCATTTAGGTTAGATGGAAACGATGAGTCGTGGATGACACTGCGGATCTGTGGTCCAGTGAAAACTCCAGCTTCTAGCTTAGCATCTGTCAATATTCCTTTGAATTTATCCTTTAAATATTGGAAACCACTACCTTGATGATCCATACCCTTCACGAAATTTTTCATAAGGCCAAGTTTAATGTGAAGTGGTGGAAGATGTACTTTCTGAGGGTCAATAAGTGCTGGGTGTTTCACATTGTATTTACCAACAACATGTTCAGTTCTAGATGGCCAATCATGTTTTTTGTAGTGGTTCTTGTCATCTCTGCTGTTCCATAGACACAAAAAGCACATATGCTTTGTGTAGCCCAACTGTAACCCAAGAAGTAATGATACAACTTTAAGGTCGCCACAAATATTCCATGTGTGGTCCTTATATTTGATGAGTCTTAGCAGCAGTTTCATCGATTCATAAGTCTCATTAAGGCCAGTGGCATGTGCTACAGGTATTGAAGGTTTTTCATTGCCGTTGTGCAGTAATACAGCTTTAAGGCTAGCTTTACTAGAGTCAATGAACAGTCTCCATTCTTTTGGATCATAGCGACAGCCAATCCCTTGCATCAGACCACTGATATCGTGGCAGAAACAAACGTTTTCTTCCTGTAAGTAAAATGATGAAAACTGCAAATGGCGATGGCGGAAATGGGAAACTTTGGTGTTTGGTTGGAGAAGATTAAATTCTTGAAGTCTTGAACCAAGCAACTCTGCCTTTTCTTTTGGTAATTCCAAATCGCGCACTAAGTCATTTAACTCCGCTTGACTTAACAAATGTGGGGAAATATTTGCATCTGGAACATATATGCCATCTTTCCCTGTTTCTATATCACTAGCAGAATCTTCAGATGAACTGCTGTCTGTTATCGTTGCTGGTGGAACTGGTGGTGGATTTGTTTCATCATGTGGTACTGGTTTCATTGCTGATTCGCAGTTTGGGTACGTGATCTTTGATTTGTTTTTCTTTGTGAAACCAGCAATCTTTGTCAAACAAAAATAACAATCATTGAAGTGATTTTTCGGCTCACGCCAAACCATGGGGACTGAGAACGGCATAGCTTTTCTTTTACCATTCATCCAAGCTATTAACATTGCATTGCACTGTGCACAGCAAATATGTGGTGCCCAGTCCCTCTGTTGGTCTCCTAACTTACAGTCAAAATAACACTTGTAGGCAAGTTTAATCTTTGTTGTTATGTTTCTACGTTGTGGCTTAGGTGTATATTGTCCACAGACAAAGCAGAAGTTGTCTGGGTGATTTACACAAGCACGTCTATTTGATGCCATTTTGAATTACCATACAATATCTGAAAAAACGTAGAAAGTAATTATTACGATGTGCAAAATAAAAAGAAATACACACCGTAGTACAAAACAAATGCTATAAAAACACACAAGTCACCACAACCTGTCACTTGCTCATCAGCAGAGAGCTTCAACAACCGTTCTGCTTGACTGTCACGTAGCGACTGACCGTTGGGCCGTTGCCCGTTACTATGCTCTTGACTCAGTGTTGCCAACTCGGGATAAATTTTATTTATCAAAATTGTTCGAATTTGTATATAGTTGGCAAAAAAAATTGCTTTAACCTTGAAAAGCAAGTTTCATATTACTGGCATTAAGCCGATTAAAACCAAAATCTGGACGTGGTAGAAAATTTTACTAAAAGTGATTTGCATTTTACACAAAATCTAGACGTGATAGAAAAAATCTAATTATAGATTTGAAATCAGCATACCGAAATTAGCTAGGAGCACCTATTTGGTCTTCTGTAACAAAATCTTTGTTGCCTAGTGTAATTCGAGGAAGTATACCTGTTAAAACAATCTTATTAGTTTTTTCCTTTAATCGCTCTAGTAAGTCCCTGTACCTAGCCAGCAGTTCTTCCGATCTAGAATTTAAAACGTTATTAGTACCGACATGAATAACATACGTTGTGTCCTCGGGTACCGTCTGTAAATGGTCAACACTATTAGTTATATCCTCCACCCTTGCACCAGGGTAGCAGTAACGGCGCCTACGACGAGGGTTTCTCCCACAGAATTCTCGAGCTGCCCTCGAACAATGGAATCGCCAACGAGTCGTATTTCCGGTTCATCAGCATCTTCGAAACCTAAAACAGAAAACTTATTGTTTGTTATTACTGGTAGACAAGTCTTAGGTTTTCTCAATGGGGCTCCATTACGCACTCGAACGAAGGGTTGGGAACTAGGGAAGAGAGAGGGCTATTAGTACTATTTATATTATTAGTAGAAACTGAGGCAGGAGGGTCGTAACTGGAGTCTCAAGGGATTCTAATTTTGCCGTCAGGAGCATCACTTTCTTCAAGCTCACTCTGGCCTCCTCTCACGTTCTAACTCGTTCCTCAGGACTTCCATGCTTGAGCACCACCTGCAAACTAACTGTTCATTATTATTAGCCATTGTAAACGCGTAAGCGGCAAATTTCCCTTCACAGCGACTGCAAGTACTTGACGGGGGTGCCATGCTTTTAATTAGTTAAAAAAAAAAAAAAAACGAGCGTTTGGAAATTAATAAATTACAACGTAGGTATACCGCATGCTTATTGTGCGTCACCTGCGAAAACCGGCAAGAATGTTCTTGTAACACAATTTATGCTAAATGAATATATAATTACAAAGCTACCGACGAAAGATCTGTTAAAGAAAAAGTATTAAATGGCACTTATCTGTCGCTGTTCGACCGACTTAATTCCTTTTTTTTCCCACGGTGATTGACCCTTCGGGAGGTCAGGTAGTGTGTTAAGGGAAAATGAACCTTAAGAAACCGCGTTTCTGATAGATTTGAAAAACAAAAAAGGCAAACCAAGGGAATTTCAACCTTATGAAACCTCGTGTAGTAATAGATTCGGAAAACAAACAAGCACTAGCCTTAGTTAGTCAAGTAATATAGTAATGAATAAAGTCAATAAATGAAATATATTCGTAATTAATGATTAGTAACACGAAGTAATTTAGTTAAGAATGCACCAAACACTATTTTTTTTAAAAGACACTTGAACGATAACCACTTATTCAATTGTAACACTGGACACTCGATAAAACACGTCTGTTATATATATATAATATATATATATATAATATATATATATATATAATACATATATATATATATACATATAATATATATATATATATATAATATATATATAATATATAATGTAATGTTATAATGTTTCTGACCATTTGCCATCTCATTTACCATGTGACTGACCAATCAACGATTTTATTCAGATCTTCCTGGATTTTACCTCTATCTTCGTCATTAATCGCCCTACCACCCAGCTTCGTGTCATCCGCAAACTTTGAAACTGTACTGACTAGGCCGACATCTAAATCGTTAATATATATAAGAAAAAGCAAAGGGTCCAATACAGAACCCTGAGGAACGCCACTCGCTACATTAGCCCAACACGACTCCGCTCCATCAACGACCACCCTCTGTTTCCTACCTCGCAACCACTCTTCTAGCCAATTTATTACTGCACCCCTGATTCCATGAGCCTTAGTTTTTTCAATGAATCTTTTGTGCGGACCGGTGTGAAACGCTTTTTGAAAATCTAAATACACTACATCAACCGGCCGATGACTGTCGTAAACGTCAACCACACTTATATTAAATTAAAGTATTACAGTTAATTACAATTAAACAGTTACTATAACTTTGTTTTGTTTTTAGTGTTTCATATTAATAGACAATTAAGATGTTAGAAATATAATACAAAGAAAGTACATGGGCATATACAGTATAAATTTATATACAACATAATATGTTATATTATTTTATAATATGTCATAAATTTGAATCAGAGCGAGAGGAGATATTTATCTTAGAAGCGTTCGATATTCCTGTGATTAGCGAATTCGACCACTTACCTAAGCATTTATGAATATCTTGCGAGAGGTGAACGCACTTAAAAGAAAAAAAGAAAAAAATACTTGTGGACGTATTTTACATGTACGTAACACAATAGGTTGTGTGCGTAAATATAGACACGCGTAAAATATGGACTGATAGGTTGATAGGCATCAGTAGACAATAGGTAGGACACAAAATAAATAATGATGTATAGCGAATGAAGTTTTTTTATTATTATTATTAAAGAATTTACCATACAATGAATACAGAAGATGTCCAAATACTAAATACGTGATTCAGTGTTCAAGGTATGGAAAACATGAAGAGAATTAAGTTACTTTATGACGTCATAGTTATTCACATTATGACATACGTACAGTGTAAGACATTATTAGAAAAGATGAATTAGAGGAATACAGTAATGAATATGAGGTACAAATCGAAATTCTATCCAAAACTCGCTTAGGCGATTTTGGATTCTTATGTAAAAATTAACATTCAACATAAAAACCATACGAACATAAGCACTGCATGAAGACAATAAATCCATATAATGATGGTATAGGAATTGTTCATTGTTCATTTTTACATATATATATATATATATATATATATATATATATATATATATATATATATATATATGTATAATATATAATATATATATAATAATATATATATATATATAATATGTAATAATAATATATATATATATATAATATATAATATATATATATATATAATATATAATATATAATATAAATATATAATATATATATATATATAATATATAATATATATATATATAATATATAATATATAATATATATATATATATTATATATATATAATAAATATATATATAATATATATATATATATATATATATATATATATATATATATATATATATATATATAATATATATAATATATATATATGTATAATATATATAATATAATATATATATATATATATATATATATATATAATATATATAATATATATATATATATAATGTGTATATATATCACTGGGGCCGGATTCCATATATCCCATAAAACTAAAAGAATTAAATGATAGCATTATTGTGCCGATAACAAAGATTTTTAATGCGTCTATTTCTGAGGGGTGCGTTCCAAATAATTTCAAGTTAGCAAACGTAACACCTATCTTTAAGAAAGGCGATAAAGATGTTGTCGGAAATTATAGGCCAATCAGTTTAACGTCTTTTGTAGGTAAGCTACTGGAATCAATAATTAGGGACCGTATAGTCGAACAATTAGAATTGCATAAACTAGTTAGAAATACGCTGCACGGTTTTAGGCAAAACAAATCTTGCTTAACTAATCTTTTAGAATTTTTCCAAAGCGTGGTTGACCTTTACGATAGACATCGGGCGGTTGATGTAGTGCATTTAGATTTTCAAAAAGCGTTTGACACCATGCCGCACAAAAGACTCATTGAAAAAACTAAGGCTCATGGAATCAGGGGTGCAGTAATAAATTGGCTAGAAGAGTGGTTGCGAGGTAGGAAACAGAGGGTGGTCGTTGATGGAGCGCAGTCGTGTTGGGCTAATGTAGCGAGTGGCGTTCCTCAGGGTTCTGTATTGGGCCCCTTGCTTTTTCTTATATATATATATTAACGATTTAGATGTCGGCCTAGTCAGTACAGTTTCAAACTTTGCGGATGACACGAAGCTGGGTGGTAGGGCGATTAACGACAAAGATAGAGGTAAAATCCAGGAAGATCTGAATAAAATCGTTGATTGGTCAGTCACATGGAAAAGGAGATTTAACGATGATAAGTGCAAAATTTTGCATATAGGTTCGCGTAACGGTAATTTTGCGTATAGTATGTCAGGGAAAGAGTTGATAAGCGTAGAGCAGGAAAAAGATTTAGGAGTTATAGTCACTGGTGATTTAAAAGTAGCGAAACAAAGTCAGCAGCGGTCAATAAGGCGAACAAAGTTGTTAGGTTTTATAGCTCGAAATTTTGAGTACAAATCGCGCGATATTATAGTTCCTCTTTATAAATCATTAGTTAGACCCCATTTGGAGTACGCGGTCCAATTTTGGAACCCGCATATGCGCAAAGATATAGACAAAATCGAAAGAGTTCAAAGACGAGCAACTAAGATGATTCGTCCCTTAGGTCAAAGTCGTACGAGGATAGGCTTAAGGAGTTAAAATTGACAACACTCGAGAAAAGGAGAATAAGGGGTGATCTAATCCGGGTTTTCAAAATTATGAATGGGTCCGATAACGTAGATAGAGATAGCTTTTTCAAAATATCTCAATATAATAGGAATAGGAATAACGGGTGTAAGTTGACAAGTAGAAGGTTCGAGGCAGCAGTTGCGAAAAACTTTATTACGCATAGAATAGTAAATAGGTGGAATAGTTTGCCGGTAGAAGTAATTAGTAGCACGTCTATAAACATGTTTAAAAATCGATTAGACGCATATGTTGATAGATTGGGTATAGTTTAAGGTAGTAAAATTAAGGCTTTGTGGTGATAGATCCCACAGCTCAACACAGGTGTTGTGGGATATACGGAAGCAGCATCTTGGGTTAGGGGATACTCTCTGTCCTTACACACCCCATTTAAAGAGATTCCTTTGCCGAGCGGTGCCCCCCATAGTACTGTGAGGTATTGAAAAACACATGATCTTCACTTGCCCCACAAACACCTTGAAATGGGTGACCCAAAATGGGTGCACACACATTTCTACATTACTGTACAATCTTTACAGCCACACCTACACTTTTCCTCCTAAGTGTATATACACTTTTCCTCCTAAGTGTATATATTGTAAATTTTGACTTGGTCCGCAATCGATATGGACCGTGACTTATTTTTGGTTGGCAGGGTACTAGTATTGATGGATACCGTAATGAAATTGACTGGATTCTTTGGATCTGATATATTTGCATGTCGGTTATAAATAGATATAGAGTGCAACATATTTGTGGATAGTAGTCTATTATGACTTGATCCTCTGGCTCCAGAGATTCTATCTTTAGTTTTAAATCGATAATTAATTAGTTTTAAATTGATAATTATTTAGTTTGGAAAAAATTGGTCGTTGCCAAAGTACAGGCAGTTTTTACATAAATTTCTTATGTTCTTGTGGTTCGGAACCCACGTAAAATTGTAGGTCCCCTCCGCCACCACGAAGGACATACACAATACACAATTACGAACACAGTTTGGTAGACCAGTCATGAGTGGATCCTTGGGTCTTTGTTGGTCTGAAACATTATATATAATATAATTACATATATATATATATCTATATATATTATATAATTATAATATATATAATATATATATATGATATATATATGTAAATATATATTATATATATATGTAAATATATATTATAATATATAATATGTAAATATATAATATATATTACATTAATATATATATATATAGATATATAATATATATATATATATATATATATTTATTATATATATATAAATTATATATATATATATATAGAAATTTTATATATAATATATATATAATATATAATATATATATATATATATATATATATATATATGTGTGTGTATATATATATATATATATATATATGCAGTGGTGTAGTGCTAAATAAAGAAGTGAGGGAACGCACTTTGAAAGTGTTACTCAGATGCGGGGGGGACAATGGCGAGCGCGGCGAGCCCATACAGCTGGGGGTCCGGGGGCACTGTAAGCCCCCCGGGAAATCTTTTGAAATCTGACCAATTTCAGGGATATTTTGAGGTCATATGCACTGGATATTAGGATATATTCCAAGGTGAAGATGCAGTATTTTCAGTGTCATTAGATATACGACATCCAGTACGATCAATAAAAATAGCTAACAACTGGAATGATTAACTAAAAAAAAGTTAACAACTAGGTACGCCGTGGTGACTGTTTCACCAGATCTTATAGGCTAGCATTGCCTCAGTCGAAGCTAAAGAAATGAAGCAGTAATGATTCTTCTCATATTCTTCTAGGGGTGGGAATTAAAATTTCATGACGTTAGAGATTTGTAAGTTCGAATTTATTTGAAATAGTGAGGGAACGCCGTTCCACGCGTTCCCACAGCACTACACCACTGTATATATATATAATATATATATATATAACAGTGTGTCCGTAAAGTCATGGTGGGATTTTAAATAGCTATATTATTGCAACGAAACATGATAATGAGATGAAAAAAAGGCAAATTGAAGAAACACTCTAAAAGAATAACTTTATTTAACGTAGTTCGATATGGCTCCTCTGGTAGCCCTGCAGACATCTAGGCGGTGATTCAATTCCAGCCACACACGGCCAAGAACATCAGGAGTGACGGATGCGATAGCTTCCGTGATTCGCTCGTGCAAGTGATGAATATCCCTAATGGGTACACTGTACACGCTTTGCTTGACGTAACCCAACAAATAAATGTCCAAAGGTGTCAGGTCCGGAGAGCGTGGAGGCCATGGCTTCCATCCTCCTCTTCCTATCCATCTCTCTGGAAATTTTTCATTAAGGGAATTCTCGAACAACGTTGGCATAGTGCGGAGGAGCACATCTTGCTGAAAGATGACATTATTGTCAATAAATTGGGGTACTGCAAAATGTTCCAACAAAGCGAGGTAGTTGTGTGACGTCACAGTGGGTTCCGCGAAGAAAAATGGGCCAATCACTCGATCTCGTGCTAGAGCACACCACACATTAACTTTCGGGCTATTACGCTCATGTTCAACATAGGCATGTGGACAGCCTAGACTAACTACGAGATAAAGGTTAAGCTTAGCCTAGACTAACTACAAGATACAACTTTGAGAGTTGTTCTTAAATTTGGCATTGTTTCATCTCATTATCATGTTTCGTTGCAATAATATAGCTATTTAAAATCCCACCATGACTTTACGGACACACTGTATATGCCAACCTCAAAATTTTCAGATTCCATTACAGAGGTAAGAAACTTAGTAAAAGATCTACACTCTCCAACCCCAAATATTTTTCTCTGTGGTGATTTTAATTTCCCATTCATGAAATATAAAAGGATAGGAAAAAATATATGTATACACCAGGACAAGGGGGGCACACGAGAAGACCAGGAGCAGGTAAAAATGCTACTAGCTTTAGCTGATGAATTTATGTTAACGCAAGAAATAACAGAAAACACAAGAAAAAACAACTGCCTAGATTTGGTATTCACAAACAACAGTAATCTAATTGATAATGTAGAAATCTCCCCAACTATGATATCAGACCACAATATCATTGAAATAACAACTAATATAAAGGCAACAGGAAAGGAAAGAACACGCACAACAGAACGAAGCAAATTCGAAATTTTTAATTTTCACTCCAAAGCTATAAACTGGGAAGATGTGACATCCAGCATGGAAGTAATAAATTGGAAAACCATTTTCGAGGCCAAGACAACGGAAGAGATGCTAATGACGTTAGAGAAGACGTTGGAAATTGTGGAAAAGCATGTCCCAAAGATACAACAAAGAGGAAAGAGAAGCAGGTTCGAAAGACAAAAGAGGGCATTGTTCCGAAAGAGAAAAAGAGTGACTGCAAAATTAAGTAATTGTAAAGATAACATCAGAAAAATATTAAATGATAAACTACAAAGTATCGATGTCGTCATAGAGGAACAAATCGAGAAGCATACAGAAAAAGAAGAAGATGACGCTATAGAAGCGATAAAGGTTAACTCAAAGTACTTCTATAATTTCGCAAAAAGAAAGTCGAAAAACCAAGCGACTATCGGAACTTTAAAAAATGAGAACAGTGATTTATCTGATGATCTACAGAAGTATCTGAAATATTAAAAGCTCAGTATGAATCATCTTTCAGTATCCCAAAAACTGACAAATTGATTTGCGATAGAAACGCGTTCTTTGAAGAAGAATCACAAGGGGAAAGTATAACGGATTTCGACTTTACGACGGATGATATTACACAAGCCATAGGGAAACTAAAAACACACTCAGCGGCAGGACCGGATAAATGGAATGCCACACTGATCAAAAACTGCAAGAATGCAATCGCTGAGCCCCTATACTGGATATGGAGACGATCATTAGACACGGGAGAAATACCGGGCATCCTGAAGAGCGCGAACATAGTCCCAATATATAAAGGAGGAGATCGATCCCCGGCCAAAAACTATAGGCCAGTGTCGCTTACATCTCATCTCACTAAAATATTTGAAAAAATAGTTAGACAGAAAATCTATGACTTTTTGGAAACTCAGAAAAAATTCAATGATAACCAACACGGGTTTCGATCAGGCAGATCATGCCTATCACAACTAATGGAACACTACAACAACATTATGGATTCACTTGAAAGTAATGAAAACTATGATGTACTATACACAAACTTTGCTAAAGCGTTCGACAAGTGTGACCACGGAATCATAATACATAAACTGAAAATATGGAATAACAGGAAAAGTAGGGAAATGGATATATAATTTCCTTAGTGAGCGGAGGCAAGTCGTTACAGTACAAGGAGTATCTTCATCAGAATCAGAGGTCCTCAGCTCAGTACCACAAGGAACAGTATTAGCTCCACTACTCTTCATAATCATGCTAACTGACATAGATGAGGACGTTACCAGAGACAGCACAGTAACATCCTTTGCGGATGACACAAAGATCAGTAGAAAAATAAGAAACCCAGAAGTCAGAGGATCTCTACAAACCGACATAAACAAAATCTACAAGTGGACTGAAGACAACAATATGAAGTTTAACACCGAGAAATTTCAGCTATTACGGGACGGAAAAAGAGAAGACCTAAAGTGCATGGAATATTATACCCCAAATGGACAGGAAATTCAGAGAAATTCCAGAGCAAAAGATTTAGGGGTTGTAATGACAGATGATGCGAAATTTGAAACACAAAATAAGATAGCAGTAAACAGAGCAAAGAGAATAACGGGTCAGATATTGAGAACCTCTAAACGAAGGGATAGGAATGTAATGATTTCTCTACTGAAAACCCTGATCATATCCAAATTAGAATACTGCTCGGTCCTAACTTCCCCATATAAAAAAGAAGACATTAGACAGCAGGAGGGGATCTAAAGAAGCTTCACAGCCAAGATCAATGGGTGCAAAGAACTAAATTACTGGGAAAGGTTACGAGAACTAGACCTATATTCACTGGAAAGGAGAAGAGAGAGATACACCATTATTTACACTTGGAAAATAATGGAGAAACTAGTCCCTAATCTTAATCTGAATCCCATAACTCCCCAAACAACGATGGAAAGTAGAAGCGGTAGACTGTGTCGTATTCCCAAATTGAAGGCGAGACAGGGAACATCCTTAACCCTGAAAGAAAATAGTTTTGTAGTGAGAGGACCAAAACTGTTTAATCAGTTGCCCAAAGACCTAAGAAACACGAAGGGAGTTGCAGTGGAAATCTTCAAAAGAAGACTAGACGCCTGGCTCAGAACAATCCCCGATGAGCCGGGCGTACCTGGCTATGTGAGGTGGAGAGCGCAAGAATCCAACTCACTACTTCACCAGGCCAACTCGAGAGGAGGGGCGACAAGCTTGACCTTCGCGAAATGAGAAATCATCGCGCGGAACCTTTGTAAGGTTGTAAGGTAAGGTAAGGCATATATATATATATATATATACATATTATATATTTTATATATATATATATATATATATATATATATATAATATATATATATATTATATATATATATTATTATATATATATATATAATATATATATTATATTTATATATATATATATATAAATATATATATATATATATATATATATATATATATATATATATATATACATATTATATATATATATATATATATATATATATATATATATATAATATATATATATTATATATATATATATACATATTATATATATATATATATATATATATAATGTAATGTTATAATATTATAATGTTTCAGACCAACAGACCCTAGGATCCACTCATGGCTGGTCTACCTAACTGTTCGTAATTGTGTATTGTGTATGTCCTCCGTGGTGGCGGAGAGGACCTACAATTTTTTGTGGGTTCCGAACCAAAAGAACATAAGAAATTTAATATAATTACTGCCTGTACATTGACAACGACCAATTTTTACAAAACTAAATAATTATCAATTTAAAACTAATTAATTATCGATTTAAAACTAAAGATAGAATCTCTGAATCCAGAGGATCTAGTCATAATAGACTACTCTCCACAAATATGTTACCCTCTATATCTATTTATAACCGACATGCAAATATATCAGATCCAAAGAATCCAGTCAATTTCATTACGGTATCCATCAATACCAGTACTTTGCCAACCAAAAATAACTCCGATTGCGGACCAATTCAAAATTTACAACCATATACATTACAATATATATACTTAGAAGGAAAAGTGTAGGTGTGGTTGTAAAGACTGTACAGTAATGTAGGAATGTGTGTGCACCCACTTTGGGTCTCCCATTTCAAGGTGTTTGTGGGGCAAGTGAAGATCATGAGTTTTTCAATACCTCACAGTACTATTGGGGGGCACCGCTCGGCAGAGGAATCTCTTTAAATAGGGTGTGTAAGGACAAAGAGTATCCCCCTAACCCAAGATGCTGCCTCACTATATCCCACAACACTTGTGTTGAGCTGTGGGATCTATCACCAGAAAGCCTTAATTTTACTACCTTAAACTATACCCAATCTATCAACATATGCGTCTAATCGATTTTTATACATGTTTATAGACGTGCTACTAATTACTTCTACCGGCAAACTATTCCACCTATTTACTATTCTATGCGTAAAAAAGTTTTTCGCAACTGCTGTCTCGGACGTTCTACTTGTCAACTTACACCCGTTATTTCTATTCCTATTATATTGAGATATTTCGAAAAAGCTATCTCTATCTACGTTATCGAACCCATTCATAATTTTGAAAACCTGGATTAGATCACCCCTTAGCCTCCTAGTCTCGAGTGTAGTCAATTTTAACTCCTTAAGCCTATCCTCGTACGACTTTGACCGAAGCAACGGAATCATCTTAGTTGCTCGTCTTTGAACTCTTTCGATTTTGTCTGTCTATATCTTTGCGCATATGCGGATTCCAAAATTGGACAGCGTACTCCAAATGGGGTCTAACTAATGATTTATAAAGAGGAACTATAATATCGCGCGATTTGTACTCAAAATTTCGAGCTATGAAACCTAATACTTTGTTCGCCTTATTGACCGCTGCTGTACTTTGTTTCGCTACTTTTAAATCACCAGTGACTATAACTCCTAAATTTTTTTCCTGCTCTACCCTTGTTAAATCTTTCCCTGACATACTATACGCAAAATTACCGTTACGCGAACCTATATGCAAAATCTTGA
The DNA here is from genome assembly GCA_023014485.1 of Bathynomus jamesi. NCBI lineage: Eukaryota > Metazoa > Arthropoda > Malacostraca > Isopoda > Cirolanidae > Bathynomus > Bathynomus jamesi. Next base: position 171,076 of record JAJOZX010006653.1, on the reverse strand, counting down.
ACTTATCAACGTTAAATCCAGTGTTGGGCACTAAAGCGTTAATCCGATAACAGTTAATTAACGAAGTTAACTTTTTTTAACGGACTATTAACGGAAGTTAATTTCCATTTATCGTTATCGGACCAGTTAACTTCCGATAACTCGATATTTAGTCTGTTAAAGTCCGTTAACACGTTAACTGCGAGGAGTCATTCACGGAAGATCACCGCTCCGCGAATGAATTCAAATCGCCATAACTTCAGTCTGCCAATTCCGTCCTCTGCCGCAGTGGAACGGCTCTTCTCTCTCGGCAAGGACATCCTGAGGCCCAACAAAGTAAAAAAGAAAAAAAAAATAGGTAAAGTAAAACAAAAAGTGCGTTAGTTTACGCTACGAGCTACATCTACGTTCGTGTTAGTCTAATTTTTTTTTTTTTTAAATAATTTTATTGCTGGCATCACACGCTGGCATGTCACAAGCTGGCATTCATCGTCAACAGACTCATCCTCGAGCACCACCACCAGAGCTCCTGTTGCTAACTTTATTTATATTAAACAACGTTAATACTTTTAAAATGTCTGACAAGACGGTTCTTAAACATATTAACGCTGGTAGAATGAACGACCGACGCGGGAAGATTATTCCATTTATCAATTACTTTAAACGTAAAGAAGTTTTTAGCGATATTAGTAATGAAACGTCTGCCACGCAACGTAAATCCGGTATTGCGAGTATTACTATTATTGAAAGTGAACAATTTGTCAAAATTTACGTTATCGATGTTATTAACGATTTTGAAAACTTCAATAAGCTCCCCCCTTAATCTCCTAGTTTCGAGTGAATACAGGTCTAACTCTTTAATCCTATCTTCATAAGGCTTATTGCGCAATGACGGAATCAGTTTCGTGGCACGACGTTGAACCCTTTCTAACCTATCAATATCCTCACGCAAGTACGGGCATCAAAACTGAACTGCATATTCTAAATGAGGCCTGACTAGGGACTTGTAAAGGGGCAATATAATATCCTTCGATTTAAATTCGAAATTACGCGCTATGAAGCCTAACATCCTATTAGCTTTTGCGCAAGACTCCAGGCACTGGTTCCTAACCTTTAAATCCTTAGATACGCGTACGCCTAAATCTACTTCCTCGTCAACGCTCGCTAACTCCCTATCATCCATCGTGTACGTGTAATTATTGTTGCGAGAACCTATATGCAAAACTTTACATTTGTCTACGTTAAATTGCCACTTATCTGTCCACTCCATAATCCTATTTACATCGTCTTGGATCCTATTTCTATCGTCCTCGTTAACAACCTTACCGCCTATTTTAGTATCGTCCGCGAATTTTGACACGTTACTAGTCAAACCTACATCTATGTCGTTAATGTAAATTACGAATAGCAATGGGCCTAACACTGAACCCTGTGGGACACCGCTACCTACATCTAACCACCCCGATTCACTACCATTAACTACGACCCTCTGCCTCCTAGCACGAAGCCATTCTTCTAACCAGTTAGCTACCTGACCGCGTATACCGTGCGCTTTAACCTTCGCAATTTGCTCTATGCCTATCGTATTCGCGCACTATTTCGTTATAAAATTCTAACAAATTAGTTAAACAAGACCTATGGCGTCGAAACCCATGCTCACTACTATTAATCAAATCTCTACTTTCTAAGTGATCGATAATACGATCCCTAACTACGGATTCCAAAAGTTTACCGACAATTGACGTTAAGCTAATGGGCCTATAATTGCTAACTACTGCGCGGTCGCCTTTTTTAAAAATAGGCGTGACGTTAGCTAATTTGAAGTCTTCAGGAATAATCCCCGTTTCGAGTGACTGATTAAAAATCTTCGTTAAGCGGCCTACGATAACTTCTTTCAAATCTTTCAAATGTCTGGGATAAACGCGTCAGGACCTGGAGCCTTGCTAACTTTTAGCCTATCGATATAATGCGCAATCTCAGCCTCGTAAACAGTTATTTCATCCAAAATAGTCTGCTACTAAATGGAACGATATCGTCCACGTCGGGGACATTATTTACGTCTTCTACGGTAAAAACTGTCGCAAAAAAGTTATTGAAAATACCCGCCATCGCCTGAGCGTCAGAAGCCAAAGCGCCATTAACATCCACTAGAGGGCATATGTTATCTTTTACCGGCTTAGGATTATTAACGTATTCAAAAAACTTTTTTGGATTATGTTTACTATCCGCAGCTATAAGTACCTCTAAATTACGCTTGGCATTCCTAACTGATCTTTTAACCTGACGTCTAAGCTCGATATATCTATTAAAGTTAGCTGTCGTGCCATTGCGCTTACTAAGTCTATACGCTCTATTACGCTCGTTTATAAACTCTCCTATTTCCTAGTCCACCACTTCGGCCTACCACGATTTCTAGCGCGCTTGGGCCTACGAGGAATAAACTCCCTTTCAATATTCCTAAAATCTCTTTAAACGCCACCCAACGCAAATTTGTGCCATTGCCTATAAATAAGTTATCCCAGTCCACTACTCTCATCCTATCAGCAAAACTGTCAAAATTAGCCCTACGAAAATCAGGGACTTCTATTACGTTACTATCCTGTGTTTTCTATCAATAACTTAAACCTAAGATTTGATGATCCTACAATCCTAAACTCTCGCCTACTTCTAAACCAGTGCTCTTCAACCTTTTATGCTTACCGCCCACTTTTGTAACTTTTGAATCTCTGTATCGCCCACCAAAATTAAAAATGCAAAACTCAAACTAAAAGTTATATACCCTGCATAAAACAATAAAATTAATTGCAATTACCTTTAGATTAATGAGATCCTTCGCCCACTAGTGGGCGGTACCGCCCAGGTTGAAGAGCACTGTTCTAAACCTTCGACTATATTCTCGCCGTTCGTCATCACCAAATCTAAAATATTGTCACCGCGCGTTGGTTCGGTAACTATTTGTCGTAAAAAGTTATCGTCCATAAACTCAACCAATCTCAAACCCTCCTCATTACCAGTAAAATTCTCGTAATTAACATTAGGGCAGTTCAAGTCTCCGACAATTATACTATTCCGAATGTCAATAAAATTACCAAGAAGTGAGTAAAATCTAGTATCTGTATGGAGGGTTGAACGGGAGGTCTATAAACAACAACAAAATTAAAACTAATACTACGCGCCCTAACTTCAACACATATCGCATTAATTGCTGCCGGAAAATCTAACTTAACCTCGATAACCCTAAGGGAATTACGAATGTACAGCAAAACGCCTCCGCCAAACCTATGTAACCTATCATTAGTAAAGAGTTTAAAACCCGGTATATCAAGTTCCCCCAGCAAGTCCCGAGTCACTGTATTCAACCAGTTTCAGTGATAGCAACTATATCATAGTTGCCGGAATAAATTATCGCCTTAAATTCATTTAATTTATTTCTAATACTACGCGCGCTACAATAAAAGATGTTTAAGTTATTTTTTACCACGGGCCCGCGTTTTAAACTATTTATCACGTCGGGCCCGCGTTTCCCGGACCCACAACTTTAAAGAGGCTTCGACCTATACAGCTTTCGCACGTTTTCGTCTATTAACCTACCTAGCCTAGCATTACCTATTTCATTAAAATGCACCCCCATCTTTTATAAAAAGGCTAGGATCACTGAATTCGGACCACAGCTTTACGAAGGGTACATTTTCCTCTCACAAATCTCTTCTAATTTGTTATTAAAAATATTGTTTTTGACGTAATTCTAAGACCCAACCCGTGCCTAGGGGTAATACCTAGAACTAAAGACCTATCTGACCTCGCCTTCAGGGACCTAATTAACCCCCTATATCTCTCTAAAAGGTCAGGCACTCTCGTATCGGGCCTATACGAGTCGTTGCCTCCTACCATCGTCACCAACATTGAGAGACGGGAGGCAACGTCAATCCTATCCACTTCGTCTCTAACTCTGTCAACCCTGGCCCCTGGGAGACAGACCCTCCTCCTCTTGGTTGGATGCCGTTTAACGAACTCTTTGTCCATGTGGCGCACTAAAGAGTTCCCGATTAAAATAGTTTCCCCCTCATTCACGTCCCTTTCCTTTGATGTAGTGTATTTAGATTTTCAAAAAGCGTTTCACACCGTGCCGCACAAAAGACTCATTGAAAAAACTAAGGCTCATGGAATCAGGGGTGTAGTAATAAATTTGCTAGAAGAGTGGTTGCGAGGTAGGAAACAGAGGGTGGTCGTTGATGGAGCGGAGTCGTGTTGGGCTAATGTAGCGAGTGGCGTTCCTCAGGGTTCTGTATTGGGCACCTTACTTTTTCTTATATACTGTATATTAACGATTTAGATGTCGGCCTAGTCAGTACAGTTTCAAAGTTTGCGGATGACACGAAGCTAGGTGGTAGGGCGATTAATGACGAAGATAGAAGTAAAATTCAAGAAGATCTGAATAAAATCGTTGATTGGTCAGTCACATGGCAAATGAGATTTAACGTGGATAAGTGCAAAATTTTGCATATAGGTTCGCGTAACGGTAATTTTGCGTATAGTATGTCAGGGAAAGATTTAAGAAGCGTAGAGCAGGAAAAAGATTTAGGAGTTATAGTCACTAGTGATTTAAATGTAGCGAAACAAAGTACAGCAGCGGTCAATAAGGCGAACAAAGTTTTTAGGTTTTATAGCTCGAAATTTTGAATACAAATCGCGCGATATTATAGTTCCTCTTTATAAATCATTAGTTAGACCCCATTTGGAGTACGCGGTCCAATTTTGGAATCCGCATATGCGCAAAGATATAGACAAAACCGAAAGAGTTCAAAGACAAGCAACTAAGATGATTCGGTCCCTTAGGTCAAAGTCGTACGAGGATAGGCTTAAGGAGTTAAAATTGACAACACTCGAGACTAGGAGGTTAAGGGGTGATCTAATCCAGGTTTTCAAAATTATGAATGGGTTCGATAACGTAGATAGAGATAGTTTTTTCGAAATATCTCAATATAATAGGACTAGAAATAACGGGTGTAAGTTGACAAGTAGAAGGTTCGAGACACCAGTTGCCAAAAACTTTTTTACGCATAGAATAGTAAATAGGTGGAATAGTTTGCCGGTAGAAGTAATTAGTAGCACGTCTATAAACATGTTTAAAAATCGATTAGACGCATATGTTGATAGATTGGGTATAGTTTAAGGTAGTAAAATTAAGGCTTTGTGGGGATAGATCCCACAGCTCAACACAAATGTTGTGGGATATAGGGAGGCAGCGTCTTGGGTTAGGGGATACTCTCTGTCCTTACACACCCTATTTAAAGAGATTCCTCTGCTGAGCGGTGCCCCCCATATTACTGTGAGGTATTGAAAAACTCATGATCTTCAGTTGCCCCACAAACACCTTTAAATGGGAGACCCAAAATGGGTGCACACACATTTCTACATTACTGTACAGTCTTTACAGCCACACCTACTCTTTTCCTCCTAATTGTATATATTGTAATGTATTTGGTTGTAAATTTTGACTTGGTCCACAATCGATATGGACCGTGACTTATTTTTCGTGACAAGGTACTAGTATTGATGGATACCATAATGAAATTGACTGGATTCTTTGGATCTGATATATTTGCATGTCGGTTATAAATAGATATAGAGTGTAACATATTTGTGGATAGTAGTCTATTATGACTTGATCCTCTGGATCCAGAGATTTTATCTTTAGTTTTAAATCGATAATTACTTAGTTTTGCTAAATTGGTCGTTGCCAATGTACAGGAAGTTGTTACATAAATTTCTTATGTTCTTGTGGTTCGGAACCCACATAAAATTGTAGGTCCCCTCCGCCACCACGGAGGACATACACAATTACGAACACAGTTAGGTAGACCAGCCATGAGTGGATCCTAGGGTCTTTGTTGGTCTGAAACATTATAACATTATAACATTATATATATATATATTATATATATATATTATACATATATATTATATATATATTATATATATATATTATTATATTATATATATATATTATATATATTATATATATATATATATTATAGATTTTTATATTATATATAGATATTATATATATTATATATATATATATATATTATATATATATATATATATATATATATTATATATATATATTATATATATATTATATATATATATAAATATATATTATATATATATATATATTATATATATATATATATATATATTTATATTATATATATTAAATATATTTATATTATAAATATTATATATATATGTTAACCCCTCCGTTTATGGCCCTGGGTTGGTTCGGATCGACGGGGGTTCTAGTTACGGAGGCAAGCAACGGATATTTCTTCTATATACTTTTCTTCTATAACTTTCTAATTCTTTTCTCTCGCTTTATGGGGTCGACACTCTGTTAATTCTTTTCTTTCAATAATACTCTGATACTTCTACTTTCTTGACTAAATTCCTCTGAAGATAGCCCAACTCGAGGGGGAAAATATAAAAGTTTCTCTTACTGTAATTTTCTTCTTAAAAATTTACAGGTAGTGGTCTGAATTTTACAGGGGTAGAGGTTCGACCTCTTTCGACCATAGCTCAGGCTGGAATCTAAAAATATTAAGGAGGCAAGGGGCCTCTGCCCCCTCCCAGCAGCGAGGCTGCTAACAAGGGAGTCTTTTAGCAGTGACCAAAGCAGAGAGCCGTAATGAAGTGTCCTCATTTTACAAATACATGTATAATATATAAGCCTGAATGTTGGGGAACGGCAGTTGGAGGTTAAGTTTCCCCCCTTTTAAACACGATCAGATGTTTGAAAGATTCCAATAAAGATTTAAAAAAATAAATAAAAATAAAAACTAATCTTATTTTTTTTTGCCACGTCTTCATTTCTGAAGGCGATTTCATTTCATAGTCCTACAAGTACAATTGTACATTGAAGTACATGACTGAGTACATTTTTGTTTGGGTTTATTACAATTATGATTTCGATTATGGATTACTTCCCATTCGCTTATGATTGTCCCTTACAGTTCTATTAAAGTACATTCTTACATTATATATAAAGTCATTACATTCAATTATAGTTTCATTGAAGTACATTACGTCGTTACCATTCTTACAGTGTTTTTATATTATATATATGGTTATATTATATGGTTAGATTATATGGTTAGATTATATGGTTAGATTATATTGTCCGATTATATGGTCAGATTATATGGTTAGATTATATATGGTTATTATATATGGTTATTATATATGGTTATTAGTACAACACAAGTACATGAGACATGACAAGATAATTTATATACAACATAATATGTTATATTACATTATATGTTATAAATTTGGATCAGAGCGAAAGATGTTGTTTATCTTAGAAACGTTCAATTCTGCTGTGATTCGCGAATTCGACCACTCAACTACTGTAAGCCTAATGAATGTCTTGTGAGGGTGAACGCACTTAAAATAAAAATTAAAAAAATACATGTGGACGTATTTTACATGTAAGTAACAGAATAGGTTGTGTGCGTAATATAGACGCGCGTAAAATATGGACTGATAGGTTGATAGGTATCAGTAGACAATAGGTAGGAAACAACATAAATAATGATGTATAGAGAATGAAGTTTTTTTCTTTTTATTATTATTATTATTCTTATTAAGGAATTTACCATACATTCAATACGGAAGATGTCCAAATACTAAACACGTGATTCAGTGTTCAAGGTATGGAAAACGTGAAGAGAATTAAGTTACTTTGACGTCATAGTTATTGAATTTTGTACGTATAATACAAATCATTATTAGGAAGATTTACAAGAACGAATTAGAGGCAAAGAGTGGGCATTAATGACTAAGAAGTACAACTACGGGTTCCAATCCTGTTATATGCAATGTGTATGCATAATCTAGGGACGAGGGTGAGATGCAAGACAATCATAATTAATTAATAACTTCTATAACAAATAAAAATGGATACGACTAAACCATAGGTATGGTAGATCGTAGGGTTTTGACACGAACAAAAATAGGAAGCCACAAGTAAAATTATTATCCAAACTCGCGTTAAGCGATTTTGGTTCTTATGTAAAAATGAATATTGATTATTCATTTCATTTTTACATATATATACATATATATTATATATATTATATATATATATACATATATATTATATATATTATATATATATATTTAGTTTAAGTGGTTTTTTTTATACTTTTAAGAATATTATATGTTTAGTTCATTATAGTTTATAATTGAGTTCTATTTTCGATTTTTATATTTTTTTTATTATTTTTTTTATTCGATTAATTCTGAGTAATTGTCGTAGTCGAATTTAATTAATTGTGTGTCAAAATTCAATTTTAAAACCGTGAGATTTACTTTTATTAATTGTAAGTTCCTCTTAGTGCGTTTTGTTTATTACCTTAATACGTGTAACTGATTTAATTAAATACTTAAATACTACCTTGACCTTAAAGGATTTTATAATAATAATAATAATAACCCTTACACACACACACACACACACACACACACACACACACACACACGTATGCACACTATATATACACAAACCTCATGCTAAAATCATTGGATATCACAAACTATTTCATTGCGTGTATACTATTTAGTCTTAAGCAGTTTTGCTTACTATACATAAATTTTTGCTCATACATTTATTCAATTAATTTAACAATCCTCTCAGCTAATCTGTCCCTCAAAATTATAAGATACACACTTTGTACCTAGTACACACAAATACACACTAGACCACAGGTCTATACATCATCCACTACGTAATTCGATTTTTTACCTACAATAGTCAATAAAATTAGTTATAGACTGTACGATCAGGGTTACTTTGAAAAATAATTTATATTTTCCCTTTTACCTACTATTCATTATGTATGTAATTTTCCCCACAGAAAAATAAAATTTTGTTAAAAAATTAACAATATCATTCTTTGTCTAACTTAATTGTTTGTCTAAATTAACGTATTAATCCTTTTATTCTGTTTGCATAAAATTAAAGTTTTAATCTTTGAATTTTTATATTTTATAATAGCCCTCTAAGCAAGTGTCATGTTAAAAATTTGATTACTCCGCATTGTACCCAACCACCCGAACTCACTTGTTTTGTATAAAACTTGTAATGTAAAGAAAAATTCGTCATCTAACTTGAATTAGTTATGATGTTATTTTCTCAATTGTATCGTATTGTATTAATTGTATTATATTATTGTGTTAATATCATTTTAAAAGGGGGAGCACTGTAAAAATGAAAAATGAAGAATGAACAATTCCTATACCATCATTATATGGATTCATTTTCTTCATGCAGTACTTACGTTCGTATGGTTTTTATGTTGAATGTTCATTTTTACATAAGAAACCAAAATCGCCTAAGCGAGTTTTGGGTAGAATTTCGATTTGTACTTCTTTATTCATTACTCTATTCCTCTAATTCATCTTTTCTAATAATGACTTATACTGTACGTACGACATAATGTGAATAACTATGACATCATAAAGTAACTTAATTCTCTTCAAGTTTTCCATACCTTGAACACTGAATCACGTGTTTAGTATTTGGACATCTTCCGTATTCAATGTATGGTAAATTCTTTAATAATAATAAAAAAAAATTCATTCTCTATACATCATTATTTATGTTGTGTCCTACCTACTGTCTACTGATGCCTATCATCCTATCAGTCCATATTTTACGCGTGTCTGTATTACGCACACAACCTATTGTGTTACGTACATGTAAAATACGTCCACATGTATTTTTTTTCTTTTTTACTTTTAAGTGCGTTCACATCTCGCAAGATATTCATAAAAGCTTAGGTAAGTGGTCGAATTCGCTAATCACAGCAAAATCGAACGCTTCTAAGATAAATATCTCCTCTCACTCTGATTCAAATTTATAACATATTATGTTGTATATAAATCCATACTGTATGTGCCCATGTATTTTGTATTATATTTCTAACATTTTGAAACTGAAATTAATAATAACTTGTAATGTACTTTAAATGGAAGTGTAATTAAACAATAATAAGTGAATATGAATTAATTGGTAATTGTAATCGTAATTGTAATGAACCAAAATTAATACGTACTCAATGATGAACTTAGACTGTACTTATATACTACTACGAAATGATATCGCCTTTAGAAATGTAGACTTGGCGAAAAATATGATTAGTTTTTATTTTTATTTTTTAAATTTTTATTTGGAATCTTTCAAACATCTGATCATGTGTTTAAAAGGGGGGACATTTAACCTTCAACTGCATTCCCCCAACATTTAGACTTATATGATACATGTATTTGTAAAATTAACTTCACTTCATTACTTTACTCTTCTTTGTCACTACTACGAGATTCCCTTGTTAGCAGCCTCGCTGCGAGGATAGGGAAGAGGCCCTTTGCCTCCTTAACTTTTTAGATTCCGGCCAGAGCTATGGTCGAAAGAGGTCGAACCTCTACCCCTGTAAATTCAAAGCACTACCTGTACATTTTTTAGAAGTAAATTACAGTAAGAAAAACTTTTTATTTTCCCCTTCGAGTTGGGCTCTCTTCAGAAGAACTTAATCAGTAAAGTCGATAAGTTATAAAAGAAAAGTCGATAATTTTAGTATCAGAGAAAGTATCAGAGTATTATAGAAAGAGAGGAATTAACAACTGTCGAACCTATAGCGAGAGAAAACAATTACAATGTTATAGAAGAAATATCCGTTGCTGCTTCCTACCCAGAACCCCCGTCGACTCCGAACCACCCAAGGGCCATAGACGAGGGGTTAACATATATATATAATATATATATATATATAATATATATAAATATATATATATATGTATAATATATATATATATATAAATATATATATATATATATATATAAATCTATATATACATATATATATATAATATATATATATATATAATATATATAAATAGCACACCGGACAAAAAAGTAGTCACCCCTCTCAGAATGTACCTAATAACGTGTGACGGCGCCTCTGGCCTTGATAACCGCACGAATCCGGCGAGTTTAGTATGCGGAGGTACGCCTGCTGGTTCAAATCCATCGTCACT
>JAJOZX010006653.1:85000-155000 GCA_023014485.1 Bathynomus jamesi | reverse complement strand
GATCAAAGGTTCGAGATCGAGATCTACCTTCCGAGATCGAGACCCTTAAAATTCGAGACCGAGATCGAGATCGAGACCAAGTTCATGCCCTTTCAATTTGTTTTACACTACTATGGAAATTAGACTATGTTAAGTATATTAATAAACTAATAACTACTTTCTCAGATGTAGTGTGTTGAATGCAAAAAGTGTAGCCTATAAATTAACAAACGAATATATATATACAGGTACTTTTTATTTATTTACTTCTTTTATATCTGTTACAGAAGGTTTAATGAACGTACCCACTACCCAGTTTGACTTGTGTATTTATTTAAAGCATGATAGGTGCTCATTACACTTAAGGAACATCAGCATGCTCAGAAGATCTGCTGAAGTTCGACTTCTGTGGGGCCTCATTATTATGCCTCCATGGCTAAATACACGCTCAATTGGAGCACTAGAGGCAGGCACTGTTAAAACAGTCATGGCAATATTGGCCAGTGATGGGAATTTATCCCTTTTCTGGTGCCAAAACTTTATTGGAGAGCAATTGTCTAAAATATGAGATTCATCGATCTCTAAAAGGTACCGCCGCAACTGTTCCCTGCGGTTCAAAATCTTCCCAGTTTCAACGTTCTTCTGCTTGCACCGATAGCTTTGATATTTTGCCATTAGTCTCGGAACTTTGGTTTGACTCTTGAATTTATCGGTACTGTTTTCTTTATGCTGTATTTCTTGCATTATTTTTGTGTGAAGCATTCTATTTTTTCAAATACATATTGGATTGGAGGATAATCGTTTTTATCTCGTCACAGAGGTTGACACGCCGTTTGGCAACACTAAGTGGCCTTATAATATATACTTATATATATAATATATATAATTCTCTATTTAGTGTTTCCATTTTCAATAAAATTAATCTGACGGGGGCGGGGGTGGGGCAAGTTTTTTTGTAACGCCAACCTAAAAAAATCCAGACCCACACTCTCCCGCAAGACAAACGTGGCAACTCAAAACAGGGTGACTGATTAGTGAATACCTAGAGTCCCTTACTTTTACAAACTTTCATAAACATTCTGAATTGTGTCTGTTCAACCAAGCCACCATCATGAGTATGCCAATAACATGTATTTTTCATTACGGTCTCGAGAGGTCTCGAAAGGTCTCGGGGAGAAAAACCGAGACCGCGTCTGTCGAGACCGAGATCGAGACCGAGATCTAAATAGCGGAGACCGAGATCGAGATCGAGATCTGCAAATTGGGTCTCGAGATCGGTCTCGAGACCGAGACCGATCTCGAGACCTACATCACTGGTTATAATGTTATAATAATAATGTGAACAGACGTGTTTTATCGAGTGTCCAGTGTTATTAATTGAATAAGTGGTTTTCGTTGAAGTGTTTTAAAAAAAATAGTGTTCGGTGCATTCTTAACTAAATTACTTCGTGCTTCTAATCATTCATTAACGAATATATTTCATTTATTGACGTTATTCAGTACTATATTATTTGATCAAATCAAGGCTACTGCACGTGGCTTGCCTTGTTTGTTTTTCAAATCTATCAGAAAACGTGGAGTCATAAGGTTCATTTTTCCTTCCTTCGAGAGGTCAGGTAGAGTGTGGTCACACACCGTGTGAAAAAAGGAAAAAAGTCGGGTCGAATCGCGGACAGATAAGTATTATTAATACTCTTCTTTTACATATCTTTTGTCGGTAGCTTAATTCTATATTCATTTAGTATAAATTTGTGTTACAAGAACCTGTTTCTGCGTTTCAAGAACGCGGTAGACCTACGTTGTAATTTATTAATTTCCAAACGCTCGTTTTTATTTTATTTTTTTGTTTTTTGTTGTTTAACTAATTAAAAGCATGGCACCCCCTTCAAGTACTTGCAGTCGCTGTGAATGGAAATTTGCCGCTTACGCGTTTCCAATGGCTAATAATAATGAACAGTTAGTTTGCAGGTGGTGCTCAAGCATGGAAGTGCTGATGAACGAGTTAGAACGTGAGAAGGAGGCCAGAGTAAGGCTTGAAGAAAGTTTCTACTAAAGCAAGGAAAGTCCAACTCCTGTAAAAGAGGAAGGCCTTCAACAGACATTGATGTGCTTCACAAGAAAAAAGCAAAGAGGGGTCCTGCAGCACCAATACCGCAAAAGGATGTTAGGATAAATATCAGGCCATTTACCAAAATTCAGCGAAAAAAGAGGGAGATGCAAACTTCCTGGTTGCAAGGGTCTTTGCAAAGTTTTCTGTTGCAAATGTGAAGTTCATTTGTGCTTCACACCTAAATAGAACTGTTTCCTAAAATTTCATGAATAAAGCTTACTTTCATAAAGTTTTTTATTTGTAAACCTGTATCAGAGGAGTAGTGTAGGTGATTTCAGCAGTTGGGCAGACTAAAGGTTCATTTACTCACACCCCCTCCCGTCCGCGGTGTTTCTTGGTTGGGCTCGCTGCGGACGGGCTCTTCCCTCCACGTGGAGAGAGGGGGACGCCGGATTGGCAGATGTTTGTACCCGCCGTCTGGTGACCGACTAGGCTTTTATTGTGCCCTTTTTCTTCCTTCCCGTCTGTCCTTTTGCCCTTTTTTTCCCTTGTTCCCTTTCCCTGCCTTTCTCTTTTCTTTCCGCAGTAGGGATATGTAGGATTTCCACGCACTGGTCTGCAATAGACGGGTGTTCGGCTTCCTGTCCGGCCCTAGCCTAGCCTCTTCAACCATTTTCCTTTACTTTCCTTTTCTTCCGCGGCTATGCCCTCGCTGGTGGCTGCCTTACACCCACTTTCAACTCCTTCACCGCTCTTTACAAACTCCACTCCACTCCACTCATTTACTCACAGATGCACAGTGTTACTTTCAGGTAACATACCAAAAAATTTACCCTGATGCTCAAAATAATATAATGTGAGTAATAAGTAGATTTTAGACATCCTATTTGGTTAAGATTTAACCAAAAATAATAAATATATCAAAATTTTTAAAAAGTATGCAATAAAGGGTTAAGATGCTGGGCTAATGATGGGGCTTGGTTAGGATTCCACGTTAAACTGTAGGTCTAAGGTGGAGTGAAAAGTTTGACCTTCGTCAGAATGAACAATTTGGGCGGAAGACACCCAAAGGTTAACCAAAGGTACTGTATATGTGTGCTGTATTATTTCTGTTATTATTAACTGTTATCATTTCTGTTACTGTATTACCCTAATCTTTACATCATGATCAACACTTTAAACACTCTCAATACTCTACATGAAATTATTGAATCTGAAAATGTAGTCAACTTCGACAATATCTCAGTAGACAACTTCTCAAACAAGAGACACAGAGACACAACATTGGCAACCTGTCTTTCCTAAACTTAAACATCCGCAGTCTCCCATGCCATTTTGATGAATTGACAACTAACCTAAAATTATTATAGCATAAATTCACGTGCCTTATATTAAATGAAACCTGGTTAAATGAAAATAAGATCTTTTTTAACATTCCGGAGTACACAAGCTACCATGTATGTAGGGCTAACATTAGGGGGAGAGGTGTAAGTATATTTGTAGACAATCTAGAAGAGTAAAAGTATTGAAGAACTGACAAACATAAACAATACCTGAGAAACACTTGCACTTGAAATGTTTATTCATAACACCCAGTATTCAGTTTCAGGCATGTACTGACCACCAAGTGGTAATGTATCAACTTTTATTACAAATATCGATAGAATTCTAACCTCCTGTTATATCTGTAACAATTGCGTATGGCAGGAAATTTAAATATTGATCTCACAAAAGAACATTCAAGTAATAACGCAAGCTTCCTTCACAACATCATAACTGCAAGTGGTTTTAAATTAGCTATTACAAAGCCAACTAGATTTCACAGTAACATTAGAAATTCGAGTCTGCTACTGTAGATCAAATCTGGGTACGGTTCACGCTTGACTACATCTCGGGTATAATTCTATTAAATATCACTTGCCTAAGTACACCATGCTAATCACCCATTTCTCTGCAAAGGAAACCATAAAAGTTGATCATTGATCTTAGTTATAATAACGAATTAAAATTCATGAGAGAAATAACAGCTTTTGACTGGACAAGAACTGAAAGTAACATTTGGAACAAAATTTCAAGTATTCTCAGACACACGAATGAATATATTCAACATAAATTTTCCCCTTAAATCAAAAGTAATATCTAAACCTAAATACAACAACCAATGGATCCCACCAGCACTCATTGTGAGCATTAAACGCAAGTATACTCGGTTTAAACTACGAAAAACTGATATTATTACCGAACAGACATACGAAAATTACTGCAACAGACTTAATGCAGTCATTAAAAAAGCAAACGCAGATCATTAGTTTAAAAATTGATGAACAAAAATCCAATCCAAATCAGTGATCAGTCTTTCCTTGTGAACAGACGTGTTTTATCGAGAGTCCAGTGTTATCAATTGAATAAGTGGTTTTCGTTGAGGTGTCTTTAAAAAAAAAATAGTGTTTGGTGCATTCTTAACTAAATTACTTCGTATTACTAATCATTCATTAACGAATATATTTCATTTATTGACTTTATTCAGTACTACATTATTTGATTAATCCAAGGCTAGTGCACGTGGCTTGCCTTGTTTGTTTTTCAAATCTATCAGAAAAAGAGGAGTCATAAGGTTCATTTTCCCTTCCTTCGGGAGATCAGGTAGAGTGTGGTCACACACCGTGGGAAAAAAGGAAAAAAGTCGGTCGAATCGCGATCAGATAAGTATTATTAATACTCTTTCTTTTACAGATCTTTCGTCGGTAGCTTAATTATATATTCATTTAGTATAAATTTGTGTTACAAGAACCTGTTTCTGCATTTCAAGAGCATTTTTGCGGGTTTGGGCAGGTGACGGCACAATAAGCACGCGGAAGACCTACGTTGTAATTTATTAATTTCCAAACGCTCGTTTTATTTTTGTTTTTTGTTTTGTTTGTTTTTTAACTAATTAAAAGCATGGCACCCCCGTCAAGTACTTGCAGTCGCTGTGAAGGGAAATTTGCCGCTTACGCGTTTACAATGGCTAATAATAATGAACAGTTAGTTTGCAGGTGGTGCTGAAGCATGGAAGTGCTGAGGAACGAGTTAGAACGTGAGATGGAGACCAGAGTGAGGCTTCAAGGAAACGTGATGCTCCTGACGGCAAAATTAGAATCCCTTGAGACTCCAGTTAGACCCCTCATGCCTCAGTTTCTACTAATAATATAAACAGTACTAATAACCCTCTCTCTTCTCCTAGTTCCCAACCCTTCGTTCGAGTGCGTAATGGAGCACCATTGAGAAAACCTAAGACTTGTCTACCAGTAATAACAAAAATTAAGTTTCCTATTTTAAGTTTCGAAGATGATGATGAACCGGAAATACGGCTCGTTGGTGATTCCATTGTTCGAGGGCAGCTCGAGGAATTCTGTGGGAGAAACCCTCGTTGTAGGCGCCGTTACTGCTACCCTGGTGCAAGGGTGGAGGATATAACTAATAGTGTTGACCATTTTACAGACGGTACCGCCGAGGACACAACGTATGTTATTCATGTCTGTACTAATAACGTTTTAAATTCTAGATCGGAAGAACTGCTGGCTAGGTAAAGGGACTCCTAGAGCGATTAAAGGAAAAAACTAATAACCCTCTCTCTTCTCCTAGTTCCCAACCCTTCGTTCGAGTGCGTAATGGAGCACCATTGAGAAGACCTAAGACTTGTCTACCAGTAATAACAAAAATTAAGTTTCCTATTTTAAGTTTCGACGATGATGATGAACCGGAAATACGACTCGTTGGTGATTCCATTGTTCGAGGGCAGCTCGAGGAATTCTGTGGGAGAAACCCTCGTTGTAGGCGCCGTTACTGCTATCCTGGTGCAAGGGTGGAGGATATAACTAATAGTGTTGACCATTTTACAGACGGTACCGCCGAGGACACAACGTATGTTATTCATGTCGGTACTAATAACGTTTTAAATTCTAGATCGGAAGAACTGCTGGCTAGGTAAAGGGACTCATAGAGCGATTAAAGGAAAAACTAATAAGATTGTTTTAACAGGTATACTTCCTCGAATTATCGAACGTAACGATTTTTACAGCAAGGCGACCTATATTAATAATAACTTAAAGTCTCTTTGCCAACAGGAGGGAATGCATTTTGCGAATTTTTGCAACAGTTTCTATGGCAGGAGGGACTTGTTCTTCGAAGATGGACTTCATCTTAATGACGTTGGAGCTGCGCGTTTAGGAAGACTATTTCATAATACTATATCTTCTTTTCAGGCTGCCGTAACTCGAATGGTCCCAGCGTAAATTCCACAAATTTCCCCTGCGCTTGCGAAGGTGTCGCAATTACAAATAATTTGAAGGTTCTATCCTCAAATGCTCGTAGCTTACGAAATAAAATAATCAAATTTTTTTCTTTAATTGCTTGTGAAGACTATGATTTAATTGCAATAAATGAATCGTGGCTTAGCACTGAAACACGTGACTTTGTAGGGGAGTATCAAATTAGAGGTTATAGACTTTTTGTTAAAAACAGAATAGGTAGGCGAGGAGGCGGTGTTATGTTGTATATCAAAGGTAATATTTTGAACGTTATAGAAGTAAAGCACACAATTCCAGAACCAATAGATTCGACTATAGCAGAACTTAAATTGAACAATTTCAAACTTGTTGTTGCGGTTATATATAGGTCCCCTAATCAAACGGCTGATAAGGACGAAGCGTTATATCATGAACTAAAGAGAATAGTATGTAGTGAGCAGGCTTTAGTTATGGGTGACTTTAATTGCGCCAACGTGAATTACGATACAATACAGGGAGACGCGGAAGGTAATCGTTTAGTTAATTTTCTCGAGGATAGCTTTCTTATTCAAAAGGATGGGGAACCTACGAGGTTGGACAGTATTTTAGATTTAGTAATAACTACGGATGATAGGCTAATTACTGATCTTCAAGTAATAGGACCGTTAAGCAATAGCGATCACAATATGGTAGAGTTTGTCCTCTCAGTAAGTCACTCGAAACCAGCTAACTCGACTAAAATTCCCAGCTTCCAGCACGCAAACTTTTGTAAATTGCGAAATAAATTGTCACGCGTCAATTGGGAAAACGTAATGGGGAACTCCAACGCAAAACTAATGTGGGAATCGTTTGAAACAGTATTTAGGACTATAAATGAGGAATATGTACCGTACAAAATTAAGCGTGCGAAAGTAAATAACAAGCCCTTATGGTTTACTTCTAGAGTAGAAGACATTATAAAGAGTAGAGATAGGGCTTATAAGCTACATAAGTGCGATAAAGACAATTTGTGGTTACGAAACAACTACATATCTCTAAGGCGTGAAGCGAAAAGTGTAATAAAAAAGTCCAAGCGCGAATTTGAAATCTCCATAGTTGGTGACGGTAAAGAAAACCCCAAGCGATTCTTTCAATACGTCAACAATAGAAATCCAGTAAAAGTGTCTTGGGGCCGTTGAAAAATGTTAACGGAGATACAGTTTCTGAAAACAAGGACATGGCTACCTTGCTAAACGAATTCTTTACGTCAGTTTTTACTATAGAAGATGTAACGAATATCCCTACAGTCATAGAGATAATACCTTTTGATAATGGTAATATTTTGAATAATATTGTGGTTACTGAGGGAGAGGTAATGCGCTGTATTGCTAAAATGAAAACGCGTAAATCACCGGGGACGGATTCCATATATCCCATACAACTAAAAGAATTAAAAGATAGCATTGTTGTGCCGCTAACAAAGATTTTTAATGCGTCTATTTCTGAGGGGTGCGTACCAGATAATTTCAAGTTAGCAAACGTAACACCTATCTTTAAGAAAGGCGATAAAAGTGCGGCGGGAAATTATAGGCCAATCAGTTTAACGTCTGTTGTAGGTAAGCTACTGGAATCAATAATTAGGGATCGTACAGTCGAACACTTAGAATTGCATAACTTAGTTAGAAATACGCAGCACGGTTTTAGGCGAAACAAATCTTGCTTAACTAATCTTTTAAAATTTTTTCAAAGCGTGGTTGACGTTTACGATAGTCATCGGGCGGTTGATGTAGTGTATTTAGATTTTTAAAAAGCGTTTGACACCGTACCGCACAAAAGACTCATTGAGAAAACTAAAGCGCATGGAATCAGGGGTGTAGTAATAAATTGGATAGAAGAGTGGTTGCGAGGTAGGAAACAGAGGGTGGTCGTTGATGGAGCGGAGTCGTGTTGGGCTAATGTAGCGAGTGGCGTTCCTCAGGGTTCTGTATTGGGCCCCTTGCTTTTTCTTATATATATTAACGATTTAGATGTCGGCCTAGTCAGTACAGTTTCAAAGTTTGCGGATGACACGAAGCTGGATGGTAGGGCGATTAATGACGAAGATAGAGGTAAAATCCAGAATGAGGTAAAATCCAGAAACTAATCTAAAATAAACCTTTGGGATGCTTTTCCTCGCTATTACAAGAAGGTAGTATGAAAATTAAAACTATAAGAAAATATTGAAAAATGCGCATTTTGGCGCATTTTTTGGATTTTCAACGCGCGTGCGGAGGCAGAAGATATTATTGCAGATCTCTGAGATTTTACACTCACTTTTGACGGGGAAAAGCCACTTTTCCGCGCTATTACAAAACGAAAATCGAAAAAAGTGTAAAAACGCTCCGCCCTATATAATATCCCATTGTCACTGCTTCATCTAAATAATTTTCTACTCAGCTCAAAGGATGAACTTCAGTGAAACGATTCGTAGTTTTCTTTTCTTTACTTACTTGTTCTGAGAGCTTCCCCATATATCTCTTTTGTAAAACTTGTGTAGCATGCACATTTACACTACCTCTGTACATTTTACGATCACTCCTGTGACCAAGTAGAAACTGTAATTTCTCTTTTGGTACTTTTTTATCTCTCCGACATATGCAATCAATGTGAATTTCTTCACAATCATCACTGCATCCTATGACTGTATGAGATTTTAAATTACATTTACAGGCACATGTATCAAACTACTCATCAGACTATTCATATATTAATTTTTTAGTTCCACTGATGTTTTTGATCTCCCCAAAGTTGCTCCTCTTTCTGTGAATCTTGTTACCTTATGAAACACAGCTTTTTCATGAACTGTGGGGATTGATGTTTGCTGCCAAAGTTTTAGTAGCTCTTGAGTTATTTGTTTGATGATTAGCTTGTTAACTGCATTTTTCCTTTCTTTGAGATAGAGAAAGTACCGAGGCATTTGTAAATTAGTTAGCAAAAGATTATGAGGCAACTTCTCAAGAGTTCCAAACATACAGTGTTGCTTAGAATGTTTTGTGCTCACAAATTTTTTCTTTGCTGAATAGTATGGGGAACTTTAAAGCGTAGATGCTGCTGCATGTAAAGCTGTTGGTGTAGAGGTGCTGCAAGAGGGGATGTTGCTAGCTTGATGTGAAGAAGAATGTTTCAGTTTGGAGACATTGGTGTGTAGGATGCTTATCCCATCTCTACTCTTCTATAGGTGAATTATTAACTCAAAAATAAGAACAAACACTCAAATAAATTTCAGTGAATTTTAATTCCTTAAGGAAAAATAACAAATATTTATTCAATTTACTCACGTCAGTCAAATGTACATTGTAACAAGTGTAACAGAATACTTTTTTATTTCATTTCTCAGAGCATGCTCACTAGCTTCTCACCTCCGGATTCTGTTGCTGGGGGACAACTACTGCAGCTGGCTGTCATGCGAACTGTGGTGCCTGGGGAGTCAGAAAACAAGATGCGTACGAGTAAGTAGTATGGTCTTAAAAAGAGAGTGTGCAATCACAATTGTAATGTTGCAAATGTTGATCAATGTTGCAAATAGGGTGTTGCAAAGGGGAGGGGGTATTGCATGGAGGGGGAGGGGTTATTCCCCAAGTTGCATTGAAGGGGGGTAGCTTTGGGGGAAGAAGGGAAGATGACCTCCCCTCAAAGGTTAACCTTAACCTAAGAGAGAGATAAAAAGGAGGAGGAGGAGAGTCTTTGGGGGAGAAAGTTAGATGTCCTTACCCCCCAAAGGGACATCCTAAACTAAGAAGGTAAGCCTTAACGTAAGAAAGGTAGAGTTGTTTCGTTCACCGGAGTCACGCGCATTATACGAATCCAGGGGACCAGCAGCTGTTTTATAGAGGGTCGAGAGTTGTCAGATACTACTATTTATTTTAATTATATGGAGGGGGTTGCCAGAGAGCACTATTTTAATTATTTATTTATATATAGATGAGTTGTCAGATACCACTATTTATTTATTTATATATCGAGGGTTGTCAGATAACACTATTTTAATTATTTATTTATATATATACATATATATATATATATATATATATATATATATATATAGATGAGTTGCCAGATACCATTATTCATTTTAATTTTTATTCCTGGAACGGTTACCAGTTATTTAATTTATTTGCTTATATTTTAAAGAAAAGAGAGAGATGATCTCAATGCTTAGAGGGGTTGCCAATGGCTTAGCAAAAGAATTAAATAAAACACCAATATTAAAATTGACCATAACAGAAATACAGAGTACTCTTTATATTGTACATTAATTCAATGACAGACAATGAATGAAAAAAATGACAGAAAATAAATATACAAGCAAAAATAATAGTACACACTTTAAACGATATATATATATATATATATATATATGAAAATGAAATGAAAATGAAAATGAAAAGGTTTATTGGCAGACTATAGTCCATATGACAAATATTATTAATACAATGATAGTTCATATACTAAGGATATATATAGTATATATATATATATATATATATATATATATATATATATATTCTTAAATAATTGTACAGAAGAAGTCTATATATACATTTATATTAAACAATAAAATTTTAACAAACTCCCCGTTTCTTTGAAGCGAGTGAAGAGTTTTCCAAATTTTAGCCAACTTCCCTTATGATAGCAAGCAAGCACCCACCACTACGCATTTTTCTTACTATTTTGCAACATGAATAATATGAAAAAACTTTAGTGATGGACTCCACACCATCTCTGAAAAAAATATAAAGATTAACAAACGTGCTTCAGGTTGCAGGTTAAACTTTAGGTCTAATGTGGTTCAAAAACTTTACTTTTGTCAATCCTCTGTATATACAGTATATATATATATATATATATATATATATATATATATATATATACACGAGGAATGATCACAAAGTATCGATAATTTTATTGCTACGGACAAATGAATGCAAATAAGAAATAACCGTTTACATATGTGAGTCGTCCTGCCCTCTGGCGTCTGCAGTCTGAAACAAAATCTGCTACCATGTGTCAGTAGTTGGTTGGAGCGCTTAAAAGGTGGGTGTTTTCGCAGTACGTATAAATCTCTGAAATGGAACAACGCGCGTTCGGAGACGAACGAAATGATTAAAACAGCTTTTGGAAATGATGTTCTCAGTGTAGCTAACGTTTACAAATGGCACAAAAAGTTTAAAAATGGATAAACATCGCTTGAAGACAAGGAACGCAGTGGCCGCCCTTCCACTTCTTGTACGGATGAACATGTCCAACATATTCGATTTCTAGTACGAGCAAATGTATATATGCAGTATATATGAGGTATATATGCAGGTTTATATATGAGGTATATATGCAGTGTACTGAAATAAATATGCTTATATGTACAGTGCTTACAAGAAGTCTCACGCTTCTGTCTCGTCCCAAGCTAGTCTGTTACGGATAAAATGGGCAGTCCTTATGGCAGCGGAGGTGTGTTCGGATTGGTGAACATAACTGCTCTAACACAATCAATGGCATCCATTATTAAGTCACTTCTGCTACATTTTAGTGTTCAAAATACAAATGATTAA
Organism: Bathynomus jamesi; assembly: GCA_023014485.1. Classification (NCBI taxonomy): domain Eukaryota; kingdom Metazoa; phylum Arthropoda; class Malacostraca; order Isopoda; family Cirolanidae; genus Bathynomus; species Bathynomus jamesi. The sequence goes on along the minus strand of JAJOZX010006653.1, from coordinate 143,139 downwards.
GAAGCAGAATGGAGCAAGTTTCGGGATGTTGGGATGGTTATGGAGCAATCCTAGTCATCATAATATTAGCTGGGCATTACATTATACCGTCTCAATATATACTGTACACTATAGAGAACGACTAATTCGGCAAATATCCCAAATCATGGCATGATACCTAAGTTATTTTGACGCAGGTCTAAATTATTTGCTCAAATGCAATTATTGATATTAAGTAGTTGTTGGGAATTGTTGTCAATATTGTTGTTTGTAATATACTGTATATCCTACGTGAAGAATCTAATGACCAAATTCCTCAGTGAACCTCTCACGCGCTCGCATTTCGAGGAAGTTACGGTCGTCTCACTAATAGATAGTTTACCCATTGTTTTAAGTGGTAACCTATGAAACGAACTATGTTAAACCTATTCCATCTTATGAAAGTCATTAGTCTAAAGCAAGACTGGTAGGCCGTGAATCAGAGAAATTTGCATTTGATTTGTTCATCGTAATTATTACATAATATAGTATACTTTATATAGTAGTATATAAGAGTTTATTGGTAGCATATAATATGACAATTCCCATAAACATGTGATGACCTCGATGTTGCCAGTTTTTATTTTTTTCCTGAAACTATTACCTTCTCATAGTTTGTTTCAACAATGCATATATTATCATCTCCACGAGCGTAGACATTGCAAGAAAAGATTCTAACTAAGGATAAGTAAAGTTCTTTCATGGTCACAATATATACTTTTATAGATGTCAAACATAAAAATATAATAAAATTCTATATTAACATAAATATATATTCGTACACATTTACGTCATGGCTTTAACATCAGTATTTCGTATAGCTTCCTCCAGCATCAATAATTTCTTGCAATCGTTGCGGCATAGAAGAGGCCAGATTGTAGGGAATGTTTGGTGTTCGGCGTAAGCTCTCCCAACTATTCCTCGTGTGAGCTAAAAGTGCTTCAAATGTTCTTTCATTGCGTTGCTCCCATTCGTTAATCATTATTGCCCAAAGGTTTTCAATCGGATTCAAATCAGGAGAACGTGGTCTCAGAATTAGATAAATAATCTCTGGGTGATCTTCGTACCACGCTTTCATAACGTTACTCCTATGAATGGAACTGTTATCTTCCATTAAATAAAATGTTTCCGGTGCTGGAACCAGATACGCACGAAGACTGGGTAGCAGCACCTCTTCCAGTATCTGGCAATATTGCTGTCCAGTAAAGCGTCCATCTACTTGAGTCAATTCTCCGACACCATGGCCAGACATCCAGCCCCACACAAACTGAGATTGATGTGACCACTACGTTTGCTCGGGAAAACATTTCCTTCTTCATAGCGTTTTCCGCGCTGCCTCCAACAATGCAGGGAACCATGACTCTCTGTTGAAAATGTTTTTTCGTCACAGTACACAATTTTTCTCCAGAATTCTTCCTCCTGCGGCAAGTATTGCAAGGCAAATCCCATCCGCGCCTCTTTATGCTCAATCGTCAATGCAGGTTTTATAGCTGGACGGCGAGAAAAATACCCTGCCTCGTGAAGTCTGCTGTTCACTGTATTTGCGCTACAACGAAGGTTCAGGTGTCTGTAAATATGCGTCGCTGGAACAAACGGATGCTCTCTGGCATGATTAACAATCGCAGCATCTTCCTCTTGAGATGTTGAACGCGGAGGACTAGACCTCGGCAAAGTAGCGATTGAGTTTTCTTCTTCATACCGATGAATCCACTGTTCCACAGTGCTTCGATGAACGTCTAGTCGCCTTGATATTTCTCTTATTGGCACACCATATTCATGCAATGTCACCATTGCTCCCCGCATTGTCTGGGTCGTCTCGTGGTGCACGGACGGCCTTTCCATCCTTGTGTAAATGGCTTATGTGAAGCGTGCTGGGACGATAAAGGAAATGAGGATACCATGCACCCCTTCTGAAATTGATTTCGGTTGTGAAGGGTACCAACCCTTCGAATGGTAATAATAATCAGCCAATTTCCTATTTTGTTGAACATATGCTAAAAATTCGTCTTAAAAGCCATGGATTCAAATATTGTCAGCAATAGTTTATATCCCAGCTGAATATAGTCAGCCATCAACAGTATAATCATATTTTATTTCCTTACTACTCATGACTACTCTGTCATAGTAAATAACCTTATTATGACTTAGGTAGTAGTGGTATTTCTGAGTGGCGGCCTCTAGCCACATACGTTAAACCTATCAGTGCGTCTAAGACCAGACTTTTCTGTTTCTGTCAATTCATTGTTAGTTTAAGGTATTTTGCTCTTTGTCTTTCTAGGTCTAGGGCATTAAAATAAATATTTGAGTTTGTGTTTAGCATTTCCTCCTCCTTTCGTAATTCCCCACCCAACCTCGTTTCCTTCGACATAGCAACGCTTACCTCCATCCTCATTCCACTTCCTTCATTAAACCTATTATCGCTTTTATTGTCCCTTCCTTCCTTCCATCCTTCAATGCCAGCGTTCTTAAACCTAGCACATAAATTATATAATATGGAATCTAACACCTTAGATCTCTACGCATTCATGTTACTTGAAGACGCCTGTGTCTTAGGGGAATCTAAGTGTTGAGAGTGGGCTTGAGGGGTAGTCTATAGATTATTACAGATGACCTTGAACGCTCCAACTATTTAAAAATGATTATTTATTACGCACATCATATGGCATAATACCCACATGAATTTAAGTATCTCTTACACTATAGGAATGGAATTGAATCCTACCAGAGTTAAAAAGTCGCAAAATATGATAGATTAGTTTGTAGGTAGTAAGAGGTCACTAAGAGAAAAGGATTTGGAGTAGAGCGGAAGGCAGAGAGTATATTTTCTCGAGTTTCGGTTATTATCAACGTTATATTGATACATTGACATGCGGTGTGATCAGAGAGAGAGAGCTCTCTCCCCACCCTCCGCTCCCTCCCTGCCAGAGGCAGGTACGGAAAAACGTTGAAGAAAATACCTTGACCCTGGAAAAGTAGCCAAGGAAATTTTACAGGAAAGTGGAGAATATATAAATAGCTCTATATTTAGCTTGCTCACAGAGACACCGTGCAAGCGAACTCCTGCAGAGTTTTCTTATGTTTTAATCTTAAACTATGAGAGTATTCAGTACTTTGTCTAGCCTATTTTTAAACACATTTACACTTTGACTGGAAACAACCTCTGAGGGAAATTGGTTCCAGATATTAACTATTTTATAGGAAAAGAAATTTCCGCAGACAGAGGTCCTAAATGTCTTTAGTTCCAGTTTAAACCCATTATTTCTTGTCGGATTGGCATTAGGTAAGAATAAGTGTCTGTAATCTACCCATTCTATTCCTTTGAGCATCTTGAAGACTTGAATAAGCTGACCTCGCAACCTCCTCGTCTCTAAGCTAAACAGATTTAGGCGCTCCAATCTCCGTTGGTAGCTTTGCATTCTCATTGAAGGGATCAATTTTGTAGCCCTTGCTTGGACTCTTTCTAACCTTTCTATGTCCTTCCTGAGGGATGGAGACCAAAACTGCGCACATTATTCCAGTTGAGGTCTGACTAGAGAATTATAAAGAGACATTACAGTCTCCTTGTTCCGAAACTGGAACTGTCTTTTAATATAACACAGAGAGATACACAGAGAGACAGAGACAGAGAGACACACAGAGAGACACACAGAGACACACAAAGAGAGACAGAGAGACACACAGAGACACACACAGGGAGACAGAGACACACACAGAGAGACAGAGACAGAGAGACAGAGACAGAGAGAGACAGAAAGACAGAGACAAAGAGACACACAGAGAGACACAGAGAGACACAGAGACAGAGAGACACACAGAGAGACACATAGAGAGACAGAGACAGAGAGAGACACACACACAGAGACACACAGAGAGACACACACACAGAGAGAGACACACACACACAGAGACACACAGAGAGAGACAGAGAAACAGAGACACACAGAGAGAGACAGAGACAGAGAGACACACAGAGAGACAGAGATAGAGACAGAGAGGCACACAGAGAGACATACAGAGAGACAGAGACACACACAGTTACAAGGAAAAGAAGTACCTCAAAAGGCCTTGCGGCCCATACCGAGGAGGTACCAATGGCAACGGGTGCCAGGGAAAATTTTCTACACCCTCAAATAGTGTGCAAGATTTGGTCTAACCTTTTCTTAAAATGATCCACAGAGGAACTGTTCACAACTTCTGAAGGTAACCTGTTCCACGTGTCACAGATCTTATACGTAAAGTAATTCCCACACATACTAGTCCTAAACCGTTTCAAATCCAACTTCCAACCATTGTTGCGAGTTGGGTTATCATTTAAACTAAACATGCTTCTAAAATCGACATCTTTGAACCCGCGTCACGTAAGCGTCGATTGTAGCCCATATGCCTAACGGAAGGGATTAACTTTGTGGCATTCTTCAGCCGGTTTTCAATCCACCTACCTACTTCCCCACCAATACCCAGCACGCGCACTTTAGCCATTAGCCGGCGGTGAGGTACCTTATCAAAGGCTTTCTAATCAATCGCCCTACTCTTATCATACTCACTCAACATGACGTGGAAAAACTCGAGCATGTTGGTGAGACACGACCTATGCCATCTAAACCCATGTTGGAGTCCCCAAGTAGCTTGTAGGAATCCAAATGGTCAACAATCCTACCCGCTATTATCCCCTCTAATTATTTACCTACAACTCAAGTGAAATGGTGTTATTCATAGAGGTTCCAAAGCCTCTCTTCCCATGCATGAGGTAGCAGTTGGGTCCTAATCGTAAGAGTAGAGAAAAAGAGTTAATACTAAAAGTTTTTTTTTTTTTTTTCTGCAGTCAGAGGAGAACATCATTAACGTAAGCTAAAAGGACAGAGTAGGGATGGGAAGGGGTCCTAGTAACCCACGGGACAGGTTTGTACAACAGACTTCACCCGCCCTCCCGAAAGAGAGAGAACCTAAAGGAATTGGCAACCAATTTCTTTAGAATCCCACGACTCGGGACCGGAGAGCTGTCACACCCCAAGTATAAAGTTTACTACACCCAGAAGGAACGTGCATAACCTTTATACCCCCTGCGGAGTGCATAACCTTTATACCCCCTGCGGAGAGACACACACAGAGAGACAGAGACAGAGAGACACACAGAGAGACAGAGAGACACACAGAGAGACACACAGAGAGACAGACACACACACACAGAGACAGAGAGACACACAGAGAGACACACACAGAGACAGAGACAGACACAGAGAGACACAGAGAGACAGAGACAGGGAGAGACACAGAGAGACACACAGAGAGCTTTTAAATCACACCTTTTAAATGGTTTGTGGGTAAGGGCTTCACGTATGTTATTTTAGTCCAGGTTAGTTTATGTGGAGGTGTTAACGTAACTTGCACTTGGGACTGTTAATTGTAAGACAACTACCATAGCTGGGACTGAGACACGTTATCCCCTGCATACTCTATATATATCTATCATATGAACAGTATGTCTCTATATATAAATAGATAGAGTGATTAACGCAATGATAATGTGGACGTCATTGATGGGGTTAGAGCAATTATGTGCGCCAATCCGAACACACCTCCGCTGCCATAAGGACCGCCCATTTTATACCTAACAGACTAGCTTGGGACGAGACAGAGGCGCGAGACTTCTTGTAAGCACTGTACATATAGTGTTCTACTTCTCGAATAAACATGGGCTTGAAGACTTGATTCCTAATACTGCGCATTGTCACAAGCACATTTAAAAACGTAGAAGATTGTAGGTTTCTTATAAATTTCGTACTCGTGTGGAAAATGCGCATCGTACGAAATGTATCATTCCACCTTAGACCTATAGTTTAACATGAGCCACGTCCCATCAGGACCCAGCATCTTAAACATTAGAATCCCAAGGGTGCCCACTTATTGGATTGATATTAGTTAATTGGAAGACACACAGGAGAGCAATTATGCTGTGTGTGGAAGATAATGGAGAATATATTTAATACACAGATTTTCAAAAAACCTTTTAGAGAGAGAGAAGGAAAAAAGACATTTAAGTCAAACTAAAAAACGCCTAAACATTTTAATATTTTCCTTAGCATCCTCATTTCCACAACGCTAATACGTATAAATCGGAAGACACGAATTTTAGAATTTAATTGAAATGGTAGCCAGAAGCTATACCCATGAGACATGTAGGAATGCGGTCAATTCTGATTGTTTCCACTCTCTGTTCCTCGAGGTTTGGTTAAATTTTATATAAAAAGCAGAAGCCGTAGGTTCGGTTTAATTAACATTATATATATATATATATATATATATATATATATATATATATATATATATATGCTGCAAACCCACAAGGAAAAAGAAAAACGATTCCAAGGCCTTTCGTGTATTCAAAGCTACACCTCGTCAGGGAATGAAGATAAAAGGCGAGATGCCCATAAATATATACAACGTACAGGAAAAACAAAACAATTAGCACATACTTAGCAAGGGTTAATGAGAGGCAAAAGAAATTTTAACATGACATCGTCGATTTTATACGTCCCCGCACTGTTATGTTGAAAAGATGAATACGTTATTGAGTGATCGTGACACGTACAAAACTCTAAATAGAGACCCATTGGAGGGTGTTAATAAAATGTTTAACAGAAAATTAAGAGAAATATTAAAAAATAACTATAATGGGCTTTCACAGCAGTTTCTTAGTATCAATCCGTCACTACCATATCTGTACAGTGTACAGTTTAGTAAAAACACACAAAGTTAATAATCCCATGAGGCCTATTGTTAGCTCAGTGGGCTCCGTTACCTATAAGCTATCAAAATGGTTAGTTAGTTTATTAACGCCGTTAGTTGGCTCTATTTCTGAGTTACATATTGTAAATAGCATGGATCTTATTGACAAACTGAAGTTCCCTAATGACCCTAATTTCAAATTGGTAAGCTTCGATGTATGCTCGCTATTCACAAAAGTCCCTGTTGATGACCTACTTGATTTTTTAAAAGATAAGATCTCTGAATATTCTTTCCCTGTTCGACACAACACTCTTATTGAGTTAATTAACCTTTGTGTCAAAGATTGTAAATTTCAGTTTGAAAATAAGTTTTATGCTATGTCGTTTGGATTGGCTATGGGAAATCCCCTTTCACCTATACTCGCTAATTTATATATGGAATTTTTTGAAAGTAGAATTTTGCCTACGGTTGTTAATTTTAACCTGGTTTGGTACAGGTATATAGATGATATTTTATGCCTTTGGCCTAATAATTTGGATGTGGACTTATTTCTTGGTAGGCTCAACAACTTAGTCCCATCTATTAAGTTACAGTTGAAAAAGAAAATGATGGAAGCCTATCTTTTCTTGATCTAAAAATTTGGAGATGCTCTAATCAGTTCAAATATGAAGTCTACCATAAGCCTACTAATAATAACTCTTATGTGCATTTTATTCTGACCATCATCCTTCGATTAAATCCTCTATTTTCTCTGCTATGTTTCTTCGAGCATTGAGAGTTGTCAGTCCTGAATTTTTAGATTCCGAGTTATGCAATATCATGAATATTGGTACTAAATTATGTTATCCTATTTCATTTTTAGATAACTGTCTTAAGAAAGCCAAGAATAGGTATTATAATAATGTAATTGTAAAGGAATTTCAGCGTAAAAATATCCTTAGCCTACCTTACCATGTTAATTTTCAATACCTTCCAACTGTACTTAAAGCAATTGGCATTAATGTAATCTTTAAGTATAATAATACTGTTAAATCACGCCTAATAAAGAATAGCCCTGATAATGTTGTTGGTTGTGTGTATTCGATCGGATGTACACAATGTAACTCAGTATATATAGGCCAAACCGATAAAACGTTAGATATTTGGGTAAAACAGCGTAAATATGCCTGTAGAACAGCTAATACTTCCAATGCTTTATTTAACCATATGTATAGATGTAACCATAGCATCAAGTGGGATAGTTCTAAAGCGCTTGTTAAAAACAGAGATATAATAGAAAGAAATATTCTAGAATGTGCATTTATTCATTTTAAAAACAATTTCAATAACAGTGCGGGGACGTATAAAATCGACGATATCATGTTAAAATTTCTTTTGCCTCTCATTAACCCTTGCTAAGTATGTGCTAATTGTTTTGTTTTTCCTGTACGTTGTATATATTTATGGGCATCTCGCCTTTTATCTTCATTCCCTGACGAGGTGTAGCTTTGAATACACGAAATGCCTTGGAATCTGAGAATAAAAACCCACTCTAATAGACAGAGTTTATTTCCACGACAGTTTCGACGCCCACTGGCATCCTCCTCGGGTGGATACAGAAACACAAATGAAACAAAACAAGAGGGAAAAACAGTTCAGGGATCGACCGTTAAGAAATTCGCACCTAGGTTGGATTCCATTCTCTCGAGACAGGAGGGGCATTTTCATTAAGTACATTCGCACAAATTTTAAAACTATCTTCCTGTTCTAAACATACAGATTCTATTATTTTTACATAATTATTACATTTATAATTAAATTTATTACATTTAATATTGCATAATTATTAATTACAGAAATTATAAATTTATTATTACATTGGTTATTACATTGTTGTTTATTATACAGAAATTATAAACCGAAAAACGAATGAAAAAAGGCGATTAGGAAATAATCCAGAGACCATTGAGAAATTCGCACCTAGGTTAGATATCGTTCTCCCGAAACCAGAAGGGCATTTTATTACAGGGTCAGCTTATAACTACATTTCCACAAATTAAAATATCTTCTTGTTCTATACATACAGATCCTAATGTTTTGACATAATTACTGCATATATTTATTTCCACATTAATTACTTCCATTATTACATTTACTAAAAGCGAGTAAGGAAACATTCCAATCCAGAGACATTTAAGAAATTCACACTTAGGTTCGAACACGTTCCCACGACTCCGTAAGAGATTTATTGACCAAGAATCTCATTAAAGGGTCTAACTTATAAGTACCTTCGCACAAATTAAAATTATCTACTTTTTCTATACACACAGATTCTATTATTTTTCTTTTGACATAATTATTACATTTATAAAGTACCTTACTTGATTCACAATCTATAGCATGATTATTTTGGCTAGCGTGATAAAAAATGGCATTATTAGTATTACAACTTCTGAAGGCATAGTTGTGTTCTTTGATACGGGTTTCAATATTTCTTCCAGTTTCTCCCACGTATACTAAATCACAACTTTTACAGGGAATGCTGTAGACACAGGCTTGTTCCTCTTTTGCAACGTTATTCCTAACCAATTTACTTTTCACGGTAGACGAATATTTGGGGCATAACAATTGTTTGATGGATTGAGACAAATTCATCAATGAAATCTAAAAATTAAACTACATAAAACTGAGAATGATGGAAAATGAAAGAATGAAGAATGAAGGTCATGGATGAAATGAAGAGAAAATGTGAAAAGGTAAATAATGAGGGTTAAAAAAATTACAAAAGAAGGAGGAAGTCAGTCTCTTCAACAAAGAAAAAACCTGCACTACGGCGAGGTACCACCTTCTTTCCCCGAGCACCAAAGAGAGAAGAAAGGTCCTCCTTTCCAGTACTCCGGGAGATGAAACTTTGGATGATAACTCTCGACCTTGATTTTGGCTCTCTTCTCTTTCTATTTGGGGGAGGGTCGTTTTTCGGCATTCACCCTTGGCCCCTCCTTCGTGCATAAAAAATACTATAATTTTAATGTTAATGATTTTAATTCGATTTCACTGGTAAAAATTATAATTATCTGTAAAAATCTGAACTTAAATGATTTTCTATTTGCATCAGTTTAGCAGGCAATCAGTCAGGAACTGGCACAGCGCTCAGCCCAAATGATGCGGCACCTCACTTCGCTTACAGGAAGAAAGTATCACCCACTGAACATTTTCTTTGCATTCGCATATTTAGATTAAAGTTCTGCTTCCCTCACAGATAAATCTTGAGGATTATATTAGTAGAGGTAGCTGGACCAAAAGAAAATGAATTTTGTGGGCTGGGTGGCATATATTCTAGAGGTGAGTGATCATTATTTAGTAAATGTGAGTGAGCTTATCCGCTATTGAAGTAAAATGTATATTTAAATAGTCTGCAATAGAGGTATCATCAGTTACTTCTTTATTATCAACATTTATTTTCTGTATTGAATTTTTCCTAATTTGGCCTCCGAGAAGCATGTTTATGTTTGTCCAAGTCTTTTTCATGTCTCCTTTATGTTTGGAAAATTGATTGTTATAATAGCTATATTTTGCAATTTTGATTATTTTAGTTAATTTGTTTCTGTATTGAGTATATTGTACTTTAGGAATTTTGCTTTGTAATTGCAATTTGATTAATTTATCTCTGCTCTTTATTGAAGTGATAATTCCTGGAGTGATCCATGGATTTGCGACACTTTTGATCGAAACTCCATTCCTCCTTAAAGGAATGCAAATATTAAAAATATGGAATACGGTGTCATAGAAGAACTGAAACATATGATCTGAGTCATTCATTGGCAGGGTTGCCACTCAACTTTTATAAAAGGTACCAAATCAGACAGACAAAAAGTACCAGAAAATCATAAAAGGTACCAAATGAAAAAAAAATACATAAAACCTACCTAATTTAATTAAAACCTTGCAGTTTCCTCTTCATCCAACTCTTCATTCACACACCAGTTCATAATCATCATCTTTTAAGTAGTTCTTCTGATGGCTGCCATAATTTGTAACTAGTACCTTGCAGCAAATTCTTTCTATTTAATAAGTCATTGAGAGTGTCTGTTTTAAGGTGAGATCTATTTTTTTTTTTTATGTTATTAACTAGTGAGAATATTCTTTCAGCAGCAGCAGACGAATGGGGCAAAGACATTAAATCTAGCCTTAATCTTGAAAGATTAGGTAAACGTGGTTGATCACGACACTTTTCCTGTGAAACAGTGTACCAGTATTTCTGAGGTTCTGTATTTTCACAAGCTGGCATTTCATATAAAGTCAGTTCCCTCCATTCTTTATTTATTTCTTCAAGATCATTTTCTTTAATGATATTGGGGAATTTTACTGCAAGAGGTATGATGGAATTGTACCTTCCTTGACTCACATTTGAAGGATCTAACGCTTCAAGTAATTCTAAATTAGTAAACATATTAGAAGATAAAAAACGCCTGAACACTTGTTTTGTTAAGGATACATAAAAGTTCAAAGTTTTGAGTTGAAGTTCTTCAAGATCTGTTTTAGAAATATTAGAAGAGTGTCCCAAATTAATGCTTTCTGTTCTACCTCCACGATATATGTCACCTAGGGTGCACTAGGGTGCAATATCCTTCGACGTTGAGTTTCAGTAAATTTCTGAAATTCTGCATAGTCAGGTAATCTTTTGGGGCTATTTGATATGTAAGAATAAATATTCCTAGCTAATTCTTCTATGTAATTTGGAAGCTCAGAACATGCATTTGAAGCACATAAGTGCATTGAGTGGCATACACAGTCCTGTACGAAGAAAGGTGGGATTTTCTTTTTTAGTAGGGTTTGAACACCCCCTCTTTCCTCCCATCATTACACTTGCATTGTCACATGCATATCCAATCAAATTTTCAATTGCAACATTATTTTTACCAAAAAAATTTACTACTGAGCTGTAAATGCCTTGTGCTGTTCTATCTTTTATTTCTAATAAAGTTAAAAATTTATCATATGTTTTCTGAACATGTATATCGTAGACCGGAGCTAAGAGGAAAAGTTGTTTAAGAGTTGATATGTCAGTTGATTCGTCGGTGATCAAAGAGAATTTGGTAGTCTTTAACTGTGATACAAGATTTGTAAAGAAAGTATCACCCATAACATTCCGAAAAATACCTGTTAACTTTGTCCTAGCACGATTAATTTCTTCTACAATTTTTGAATCTGGACATGCATTTACAAGAAGTCCAGGTAAATTGTCCGTTATTGCAATTGGCAGATTATGTTTCGCAATAAAGGTGCAGAGTTTCAATTCTGAGGACGCAACTTGCTTCGCAAATAAGGGAGACACAGAAGGTTCCAAATAATTCGTTACCTTCTTACACTGCCTTTTCAAATTCATATTTTTCAAGTGTTTTTCAGTTTTGTTATGCCTTCCAAGTAATGTAACACTACCTGCCAATTCGCAGTTACACACAGGGCAAAATGCTTTGTTATTATTTTTCTTACTTCTACATACCCAGGATTTAAATCTTTCTTCGTGTAATCACTTAACTTGGAATTTATGGTCATAGCAAGGATAACGTGCTTTTTTAGGTGGTGTCTCTTTACCATCATTATTATTATGTGAATCATCAGATTTATCTTCTACATTTCTTTTGCCACTCATTGTAAAGGGATAACTAGAAAAGCACAATTTCTAAAGCTTCTAATTTAAAGATAACTCTTAACAACACTATGAAAATTTCACTTGAACGTAGATATACACACAAAGCAGATTTCAAAAGGACTGAGTCACTGAATGTCGGCAGTAGTTTAATCTATGCGAAAACGTTTTCAAACGATTTGAATCGTTTCCCATTTGACAAACCTCCTAAATACTTTTACCGCGATATTGACTTCGTCAAATAGTACCAGAATTTTTCAAAGTCGTACCAAACGTACTTGAAGGGATTGAAAGTACCAGTTCTGGTAAGTTTGTACCAAAAACGACAACCCTGTTCATAGGTTCGTTACAGTCAAATCGAATATTTTCTACAGCCCCCCCCAATAAATTTTCTTTTGTTAATCTCTGAGAATATTCTGTAATCATTTAGTTGTTTTAACCTGAACAATGTTGTATATAGCTTAAGTAGGAAAATGATCACTGATGTTTGTGGTTATAATTCCAGAATTTACGAGGGCATTGCTATTTACAAATATATTATCAATGGTAGATTCTGTTATTTGATTACCATAGATGCAGATTCGAGGGGTTTGGTAATAGTGTGACTAAGATAGAAAGAATTCATTAAGTTTAAAAATTTATGAGAGATTGCTTCAGATTGCAAATTGATATTGAAGTCACCCGCAACTATGGCATTCGATTTATGGAACTAGCATGACATTAGCCCTGTTCAAAAATCAACTTTTTCTTATTTTCATAGGTTTCTGTACTTTTTCCCATGCTTTTTGACCTGAAAAGGCCGTAAATCACATCTATTTTGACATAGGTTGTAGGGAAGCATTGCCGCATGGAACTTTAAGTTTTCTGCCTTGAAATCGGCCAAAAGTACCAGTTCCGGGGTCCCTTGAATCATGTTTTGCACTATAACTTTTTATCTAAACAAGATAGAGCAACAAAATAGGCACCAAATTAAAGTGTTTTTAATCCTCTTTCTAACTTATACAATTATGATAGTCTTGGAACAAGAAATGGCACATTGGTACATACAAAGATTTCAGAAATATCACAAAATTCGTTTTCTCACACTCAAGGCAGACAAGGCGCCTTATTCATGACACAAATTTGAGATTAACATTTTGTCACAAGTCTAATCGATCAAGAAGTGAAAGCATTACATGATGATTAATTTCATAATGACATTTACACAGTCAGTTGTTGAGAGTTTGTTTCTTGAAGCTGTCAAAGCGGCGTCTGTTGAACTCCACAGCTTGAAGGAGATAGTCCCTTTGCTTGGCATCTGTTGTTATGACATTTGCAAAGTCGCTCATCATCTTGACACCACGTTCAGCAATGTCATTCACCGCTTTCAGATTCTTAACATAGTCCAACGCTTTTCTGTAGTCCTCATTCTGTGGCCAAGACGTGACAGGTTCCAGAAGCCACTCGGATCCAATGTTCAGTGTGTCCAGCAGGAAATGTGATTCTGGGCCAATGAGATCAACCAGGGTGGTCTTAGCTGTGACTCTCTGGAATAGAGGCTTTCCTGTTCTGAAGCTGTCTGGCTTCTCAGTGGCATGTAACTGGGCAGCAATGTCGTGCTTCAATGTTTCACTCAATCTACTGCTGAACAGGGCAAATGGCACGACTTCCTGCGTCAGGTACCATTTGTGGTTTTCCATCTTATTAAGTACTGCATCAGCAAGCTCTGGGTCAGTTTTCTTGTACTTCAACATGTCCTGGATTAGACTTAGATCATTCACGGGAGCATCTGCAGCAGACATTGACATCATCCATACAGGAGTGTAGAACAGCGCAAGGAAGGTGTTGAGTCTTTCCAGCTTTGATACAGTCTTTGTCGTACTCAAGTTGATCTGAAACATCAGCATTTTCATGGAGTACAGGTTTCTGGCCATCCATCTGGCCTGATGAATGGCGCCTGGTCGACTCCAGTGAATACCTCGAGGAGGCGTTCCTCCAAGAACAATGACTGTCAGTTCAGCCATTTCCCTGTAGTCGGCTCTTGGAAGCCTTTCTGCTGTTAGAATGTCTTGGAGTATTTCTTCACTGTTCTTCTTCTTTTCCTTCAGCCATTTGCTGTTGATAGCCAGCATCTTTGGGTTTTCCTTGGACAAGTCCGTCCAAACATCCTTCAGATGCTCAAACCAGGGATTATCTGACCCCTTCACCTTCCCAAACAGCTTCTCCGAAACTGCTCCTACTAGGATTTCCAGGATGTGATGTCGACAGGCCAGATAAAACACCTTTTTGTTCAGCATTTTCTCTAGCAGTTTGGCAGCTCCTCTGTGAACTCCACTGTTACTGGATGTAGTGTCAAAAACAAGGGCAGTAACATTATCCGTAAGTTCCCATGTCTCCAGTAAATCCATTGAAGCCTCAGCCTGAGCTGTGCCAGAAGAATTGTCGATGACAGGTACTCCCAATAACTTTCCTTCAGTGTATGAAGGTGGACCAGACACTAGCACAGCTAAAGTCTCTGAGGTACTTCCAGGTTCACTGCCCAAGACATCTTTGAGCAACTTTCCATCCCAGTGTAAGGCAGCGTACTGTGGGGGTTTTTCACAAAACTTGGACATGTGACTCTGGCTGATATTATACCTGGACAGCATTCTGTTGCGACGTGTTGTTGAGGTTGAGATGACGAAGTTATCCAGATCAGCCCCTCCAGCTTTCAAGGTGGCAGAAACCATGGCAGTAACTTGATTGTCTGATAAACCAGACGATCAGCTGTATTGCAGATGACATCACATTCCATGACCTTCCTTGGAAACGTCAAAGTCACACTAGTCACAGTGTCTTGATGGTGAGAACATCCAGGACGAGGCTGATGGTAATCCATGTCCTCTGTGTTAGCGTCGTTGTCAGTTGAGTCACTTCAGGTAATGTCATCCACATGAACAACTGCCTCTTGTTCTGCTGCAGCTGTAAAATAGTACAACATGTTAAGACAGTAATTGTTAAGTACATGCTAAATATCGCAATGGAGTAAAACTTAAAACTTTTTGTAACGTTCAAAGTAATTAGTTTTACCTTGTTCTTGTCTATGCTGCAGTCTTTCATTCCTCGCTGCTTGCTGCAGGGATCTTGTCTCAAAATCTTGTCATGACCAGACATATGACCTTTCCTCTCAGTCTTTTGGTCTTCGTAGAACCTGATATCCTCATCTTTCTTCTCTCTGGATAACAGTCTGTTGTTCTGTATTTCCTGGATTGCATCTGGAGCTCCTATATCGAACAGGCTGTCTAATTCCAGCACAAATGCTCCTCTTTTTCCTCCAGGGTTACTTGCTCTTCCTTTGCTTTTCACCAGAGCACGATGTTTCTCATGTAGTTTCATGAAGAGCTTCATTGCGTTGTACTTGGTCATTGTCTTGATCCTAGCCATCTGCCAGAATGGGATGATAGATTCAACTGTTTCATATGCAAGGTCTTGAACCATGGGCCTCCCTGCATTTTCCGGTAAATTCTGAAGATTAAGGAAATACTGGAACGCCTGTCTGTTGGTGGGAAGCTGGGAACCACTGATAAAAGCTGAAGGGTATCCAACCAGGAAAGTTTCAGTGAGAGATCTGGTAGATGGCCCAGTTGACACCTGCCTGTGGACAGTACGTGGAGGTTCTGAGATATCAACTGTGCGCCCACGGAGCTCCCTCAGCTCCTTGCTTAATGCCATTGTGAAGTTGTAACTTGTAGATGGTTTTCTAGATTCTGATTGAGTTTCTGTTGTTTCCTGAAAAATGATAGATAATTATTATTATTATTATTATTATTATTAATTATTATTTATTTATTATTATTATTATTATTATTATTTATAAATTTTATGCTCTTTCATTTGATACCTAATTTGTTGCTCTATCTTGTTTAGATCAAAAGTTAAAGTGCAAAACATAATTCAAGGGACCCCCGGAATTGGCGCTTTGGCCGATTTCAAGGCAGAAAATTTAAAGCTCCATGCGGCAATGCTTCCCAACATCCTAGGTCAAAATAGTTGTGATTTTCGGCTTTTTCAGGTCAAAAAGCATGGGAAAATGTACAGAAACCTATGAAAATAAGAAAAAGTTGATTTTTGAACAGGCCTAGCAAGACATGTTATCTAAGTGAATTAAAGGCTATTGATATTGTTATTATTAGGTGGGCTATGTATACAAAAACTGGAAACCTACATAATTTCAAATGAAAGGTAAAGTTGCAGCAATAAAAAGTTTGCCGAGAAATAAATAAATATTTACATGTATAATATCAAAATATGCCAAAATCACTTTTCATTTTAGTTTTATTTTGAAAAATGTACACTGTTTTTATTAAAAACAAAAAGTGCAAAAGTTACTAATTCGTAAACTTTTGGCTTTAAATGCTATTTGTTTCTGACGAGCCTTTTTCCGCAATTGTACAATTGTACAACGAAGATTAAAATTCTTAAAATCTAGCATACTTTTTGCGAAAAAATACATTTTTAACTAGTCTAAGAGAATGTAAATGTACACAAATGGAATTACTCAAGTAGTTTGCTTTAGTGATAATAAATTCCAATGCATTTATAAGCTTCATACAATGGAGTCCAATAGGTAATGAAAACAAGTGAAATATTTTAAATTATCACAACGGGATAAGTTCGAACATTATTACAAAATTTAACTTTTGGTGGCGTACTTAAAATCCAATCTTTTTCAATTTCATCATTCCACCTTTGTTTCACAATTTTAACTCTCCAGTTTTGTCAACACTATTTCTATCATCACTTCCAAAGTCACTTTCATCATTGCAATCAATGTTATGATTACTCTCAGAATTTTTGAGGCAGCTTTTACTGACAATGAACTGTATTTAACTGATGAAGGTACATTACACTGCTCCGAAACTTCTGAATTATTCATATTTGACGGTTGTACGAGAGATTATACAACTATCAGATAAATCGGTAAATGAAGCAGTTGACGTTAAATCTGGCTGGTTCATAGGAAGAAGGTTATCAGTAGAGTTTTCTTGCAATATCTTTGTATTAGATTTAACTCGTTACCAGTTGTTAAAAATAAGAGTGCTAGTATCTGCAATAAGAATAATTATAGGCCAATAGCACTTAGGAGTATACTTTCTACGGTGTTAAAATATGTCATTTATAATAGGATAAGTACATACTTGCAGACTTATGACAATAAATTTGGCTTCAGAGTGGAACATGGCAATGACACGTGTATTTATATGCTAAAGGAAGCCGTCCTAACATACAAGATGTCAAGTAGCAATGTATATTCCTGTTTTTTGGGGGCAACAAATGAAATGTATATCTTGATGAACATAATGCTAATGAAATCGCTATAAAGGAGTGTATTGTAACAAAATTTCGTGGTGTAATGCTAGATAAGAATTTGCAATGGAGTGATCATGTAAATTATATCGCGAAAAAGATTTCAAGGAGCGTTGCTATAATGTTTAAATTTAGAAATGTAGTCCCTAAACAGGTTTTATTGACCATTTATTGGCCATTTATCATGGCGATTTCCTTGATCATTCTAGTGCATTATTTAAAGAGTTAAACTTAATGAAGCTTAATGATGTAATCAAAGTGGCACTTTTTATTTTTATTTACGAAATACAATGTGGAATATATACATGTGTGTGTGTGTGAGAGAGAGAGAGAGAGAGAGAGACAAGGTGAGAGAGAGAGAGAGAGAGTTACAAGGTGAGAGAGAGAGAGAGAGAGAGTTACAAGGTGAGAGAGAGAGAGAGAGGAGAGAGAGAGAGAGAGAGAGAGAGAGAGTTACAAGGTGAGAGAGAGAGAGTTACAAGGTGAGAGAGAGAGAGAGAGAGAGTTACAAGGTGAGAGAGAGAGAGAGAGAGTTACAAGGAGTTACAAGGAAAAGAAGGACCTCAAAAGGCCTTGCGGCCCATACCGAGGAGGTACCAATGGCAACGGGTGCCAGGGAAAATTTTGTCTTTCAACTATGCTAGCAGTAGTAGAAAACTGGATAGAAAAGTATATAAATAGCTCTATATTTACCTTGCTCACAGAGACACCGTGCAAGCGAACTCCTGCAGAGTTTTCTTATGTTTTAATCTTAAACTATCAACGTGTTAAAGTAATTCCCACATATACTAGTCCTAAATCGTTTCAAATCCAACTTCTAACCATTGTTGCGAGTTGGGTTATCATTTGAACTAAACATGCTTCTAAAATCGACATCTTTGAACCCGCGTCACGTAAGCGTCGATTGTAGCCCATATGCCTAACGAAAGGGATTAACTTTGTGGCATTTTTCGCCAGTTTCCAATCCACCTACCTACTTCCCCACCAATACCCAGCGCGCGCACTTCGGCCATTAGCCGGCGGTGAGGTACCTTATCAAAGGCCTTCTAATCAATCGCCCTACTCTTATCATACTCACTCAACATGACGTAGAAAAACTCGAGCATGATGGTGAGACATGACCTATGCCATCTAAACCCATGTTGGAGTCCCCAAGTAGCTTGTAAGAATCCAAATGGTCAACAATCCTACTCGCTATTACCCCCTCTAAATATTTACCTACAACTGAAGTTAAATGGTGTTATTTATAGAGGTTCCAAGCCTCTCTTCCCACGCATGAGATAGCAGTAGCGTCCTAATCGTAACAGTAGAGAAAAAGACAATACTAAAAGTTTTTCTTTTTTTCTGCAGTCAGAGGAGAACATCCCTAACCTAAGCTAAAAGGACAGAGTGGGATGGGAAGGGGTCCTAGTAACCCACGGGACAGGTTTGTACAACAGACTTCACCCGCCCTCCCGAAAGAGAGAGAACCTAAAGGAATTGGCAGCCAATTTCTCTAGAATCCCACGACTCGGGACCGGAGGGCTGTCACACCCCAAGTATAAAGTTTAATACACCCAGAAGGAACGTGCATAACCTTTATACCCCCTGCGGGGAGAGAGAGAGAGAGAGAGAGAGAGTTACAAGGTGAGAGAGAGAGAGAGAGAGAGAGAGTTACAAGGTGAGAGAGAGAGAGAGAGAGAGAGAGAGAGAGAGAGTTACAAGGTGAGAGAGAGAGAGAGAGAGAGTTACAAGGTGAGAGAGAGAGAGAGTTACAAGGAGTTACAAGGAAAAGAAGTACCTCAAAAGGCCTTGCGGCCCATACCGAGGAGGTACCAATGGCAACGGGTGCCAGGGAAAATTTTGTCTTTCAACTATGCTAGCAGTAGTAGAAAACTGGATAGAAAAGTAGAAGGCTCTCTCCCCACCCTCCGCTCCCTCCCTGCCAGAGGCAGGTACGGAAAAAGGTTGAAGAAAATACCTTGACCCTGGAAAAGTAGCCAAGGAAATTTACAGGAAAGTGGAGAATATATAAATAGCTCTATATTTAGCTTGCTCACAGAGACACCGAGCAAGCGAACTCCTGCAGAGTTTTCTGAGGTTTTAATCTTAAACTATGAGTGTGTTCTGTACTTTGTCTAGCCTATTTTTAAACAGATTTACACTTTGACTGGAAACATCCTCTGAGGGAAGTTGGTTCCAGATATCAACTATTTTACAGGAAAAGAAATTTCCGCAGACTGAGGTCCTCCTGTCTTTACACACTCAAATAGTGTGCAAGATTTCGTCTAACCTTTTCTTGAACTGATCCACAGAGGAACTGTTCACAACTTCCGAAGGTAACCTGTTCCATGTGTCACAGATCTTATACGTAACGTAATTCCCACACACACTAGTCCTAAACCGTTTCAAATCCAACTTCCAACCATTGTTGCGAGTTGGGTTATCATTTAAACTAAACATACTTCTAAAATCGACATCGTTGAACCCTCGTAAGAGCTTGAAAACCTCGATCAGTTGACCGCGCAGCCTCCGAGTTTCAAGCGAAAACAAGTTCAGGGCGCGTAACCGTCGATTGTAGCCCATATGCCTAACGGAAGGGATCAACTTTGTGGCCCTCGCCTGCACTCGCTCCAGCCTCTCAATATCTTTCCTGAGGGTGGGCGACCAGAACTGCACAGCATACTCCAGGTACGGCCGAACAAGGGAATTGTACAGTGAGAGCACAATCTCCTTGTTCCGAAACTGAAATTGCCTCCTGATATAACCCAATAGTTTCTGGGCTTTCTTTTCCATCTCTACACACTGTTTCGTAAACTTAAGGTCGCTGCTAATTAGCACACCCAAGTCCTTTTCTAAATCAGTCACCTCGATATTACTGCCCAACATCGAGTAGTCCGACTTGGGATTGGCGTAGCCAATGTGCATCACTTTGCATTTACCCAAGTTAAACGGCATTTGCCATTTTTCGGACCACTCTCCTATCCTACCTAGGTCCGCACGCAGGTGAGAGAGAGAGAGAGAGTTACAAGGAGTTACAAGGAAAAGAAGTACCTCAAAAGGCCTTGCGGCCCATACCGAGGAGGTACCAATGGCAACGGGTGCCAGGGAAAATTTTGTCTTTCAAACTATGCTAGCAGTAGTAGAAAACTGGATAGAAAAGTAGAAGGCTCTCTCCCCACCCTCCGCTCCCTCCCTGCCAGAGGCAGGTACGGAAAAAGGTTGAAGAAAATACCTTGACCCTGGAAAAGTAGCCAAGGAAATTTTACAGGAAAGTGGAGAATATATAAATAGCTCTATATTTAGCTTGCTCACAGAGACACCGAGCAAGCGAACTCCTGCAGAGTTTTCTGAGGTTTTAATCTTAAACTATGAGTGTGT
Source organism: Bathynomus jamesi (assembly GCA_023014485.1). NCBI lineage: Eukaryota > Metazoa > Arthropoda > Malacostraca > Isopoda > Cirolanidae > Bathynomus > Bathynomus jamesi. The sequence continues at coordinate 122,081 of JAJOZX010006653.1, read as the reverse complement.
TCTGTACTTTGTCTAGCCTATTTTTAAACAGATTTACACTTTGACTGGAAACATCCTCTGAGGGAAGTTGGTTCCAGGTATCAACTATTTTACAGGAAAAGAAATTTCCGCAGGCTGAGGTCCTAAATGTCTTTACACACTCAAATAGTGTGCAAGATTTCGTCTAACCTTTTCTTGAACTGATCCACAGAGGAACTGTTCACAACTTCCGAAGGTAACCTGTTCCATGTGTCACAGATCTTATACGTAACGTAATTCCCACACACACTAGTCCTAAACCGTTTCAAATCCAACTTCCAACCATTGTTGCGAGTTGGGTTATCATTTAAACTAAACATACTTCTAAAATCGACATCGTTGAACCCTCGTAAGAGCTTGAAAACCTCGATCAGTTGACCGCGCAGCCTCCGAGTTTCAAGCGAAAACAAGTTCAGGGCGCGTAACCGTCGATTGTAGCCCATATGCCTAACGGAAGGGATCAACTTTGTGGCCCTCGCCTGCACTCGCTCCAGCCTCTCAATATCTTTCCTGAGGGTGGGCGACCAGAACTGCACAGCATACTCCAGGTACGGCCGAACAAGGGAATTGTACAGTGAGAGCACAATCTCCTTGTTCCGAAACTGAAATTGCCTCCTGATATAACCCAATAGTTTCTGGGCTTTCTTTTCCATCTCTACACACTGTTTCGTAAACTTAAGGTCGCTGCTAATTAGCACACCCAAGTCCTTTTCTAAATCAGTCACCTCGATATTACTGCCCAACATCGAGTAGTCCGACTTGGGATTGGCGTAGCCAATGTGCATCACTTTGCATTTACCCAAGTTAAACGGCATTTGCCATTTTTCGGACCACTCTCCTATCCTACCTAGGTCCGCACGCAGTTCCTCGATCGCTTCGGGCGTCCCAACATTGGCCCCAAGCTTGGTGTCATCAGCGAATTTGGCGATCCGACTGACGATGCCACCGTCGATATCATTTATGTAAATGGTAAACAACAGCGGCCCCAAAACGGAACCCTGAGGAACCCCACTAGTGACCGAGGCCCAACCCGAACTAGCCCCTTTAATTACCACCCTCTGCCGCCTATTCCTTAGCCAGTTTTCAATCCACCTACCTATTTCCCCACCGATACCCAGCGCGCGCACTTTCGCCATTAGCCGGCGGTGAGGTACCTTATCAAAGGCTTTCTGAAAGTCGAGATAAAGTATATCAATCGCCCTACTCTTATCGTACTCACTCAACATGACGTGGAAAAACTCGAGCAAGTTGGTGAGACACGACCTATGCCGTCTAAACCCATGTTGGGAGTCCCCAAGCAGCTTGTAGGAATCCAAATGGTCAACGATTCTATCAGCTATTATCCTTTCTAATAATTTACCTACAACTGAAGTGAGACTAATAGGACGATAGTTCCCTGGACTTTCGTGATCCCCTTTCTTAAAGATAGGGGTCACGTTGGCCTCTCTCCAGTCACCAGGCACCTGGCCCATCTCCAACGATTTGTTGAAGACTGTAGCCAGGTGGGGAGCCACCTGGTCGCGCACTTCTCGCAAAACACTGGGAGAGAGAGAGAGAGAGAGAGAGAGAGAGAGAGAGAGTTACAAGGTGAGAGAGAGAGATAGAGAGAGAGAGAGAGAGAGAGAGAGTTACAAGGTTAAGAACTACCTCAAAAGGCCTTGCGCCTCATACCGAGGATGTACCAATGGCCACGGGAGTGAGGCAAAAATTTTTAAACCTTCAAATAGTGTGCAAAATCCGGTCTAACCTTTTCTTGAACTAAACCACAGAGGAACTGCTCACAACTTCTGAAGGTAGCCTGTTCCACGTGTCACAGATCTTATAGATAAAGTAAATCCCACACACACTAGTGGTAAACCGTTTCAAATCCAACTTCTAGCCATTGTTCCGGGTTGAGTTATCACTTAAAATAAACATGCTTCAAAAATCGATATCGTTGAACCCGTGTAAAAGCTTGAAAACCTCAATGAATTGGCCGCGCTAAGGAGAGACAGAAAGAGAGAGAGACTGGATCAGTTTGAGTATTTCTTATACTAATATTATTCTTGATTGCACAGACACACACACACACACACACACACACACACACACACACACACACACACACACATATATTATATATATATATATATATATATATATAAATCCTCAAGAAGTGCTACCCTGAAAAAAATTTATAAATAATTTATCTGTGAGGGAAGCAGATCTTTAATCTAAATATGCGAATGCAAAGAAAATGTTCAGTGGGTGATACCTTCTTCCTGTAAGCGAAGTGAAGGCTTTGAGGTATGGGGTTCCATTCCTGATGATGTTGGTAATAATAATAACACAAGAGTTAGGACAATTGGCCGCATCATTTGGGCTGAGCGCTGTGCCAGTTCCTGACTGATTGTCTACATCCAAGAAATACTTTAGTAAATCAATCAGTATCATTAAGTTAGAGCGCTATACCAAAGAATAATACTTATACGTACCAAAGAACTATTATCAATGATTTTATGAAGATGCTCTTTTATTCATTATTATTTATCAAACTTTTATTATGTTTTTATATTTATCATTTTATTAATTTTCACCTGAAAATTACTTAAACCTGCAAAACATAAAGGATATAGAATACGTTAATTTTGATAAATTACACATTCTCTATAGTATTAAATACATGTCTAACTGTATTGGATTATACTTCACCCCTCTCCTATTTTCTCCGACTATTTTCTGACTTGTCGGCAGTGGCCGGCGGATGATGATGGTGAGACTTTTTTCCTCTTTTTCTGAATGAATGTTAATCCACGAATGATAGGTGTTGCTCCTTACTTAACCCCTTATTCTCTTCTCTTCTATTAACCCCCTACTCTTTCCTTTCTCTCGGGCTAGCCTTAGAGTGGATCTTAGGGTCTTTGTTAGCCTTAGCTTCTGTAGATCTGTAGATCTGTATACTGTTGCTGTTTACTCCGCTGTCTATGTCTGTTCGCATGTTAATGAACAGGAGTGGGGCCAGTACTGTACCTTGTGGGACTGAGCTGCATACTTCCGATTCTGATGATGATATACCTTGAATTTTGACGACCTGTAGACATTCTCTGAGGAAGTTCTAGATCCATTTTCCCATTTTGCCTGTTATTCCCCTATATTAGCAAAATCTGTGTATATGACATCGTAGTTATCATTGCCTTCCAGTGCATCTAGGATATTGTTGTAGTGTTCTATTAGTTGTGATAGGCATGATCTACCTGATCGGAATCTGTGCTGATTTTCGTTGAATCTTTCCAGTGTCTCCAAGAAATCATAAATTTTCTCTCTCACTCTTCTTTCAAATACTTTAGTGAGGTTGGACGTCAATGACACTGGTCTATAGTTCTTTGCTTGAGATCTGTCCCCTCCCTTATATATAGGGACAATGTTTTCTCTTTTCAAGATGCTCGGTATTTCCCCACTGTCTAGGGATTTTCTCCATATCTAGTATAAAGGTGTAGCTATTTAATTTTTACAGTTTTTGATCAATAATGCGTTCCAGTTGTCTGAACCTGCAACTGAATGTCGTTTCGTTTGTCCCATAGCTCTCGCTACATCTTCTGGGGTAAAATCAAAGTCTGTTATACACTCTCCTTGCAATTTCTCTTCAAATAATGCATCTATGTCAGGTATCGCTTTGTCACTTTTTGGGGTACTGAAAACTGATTCATACTGGGCTCTCAATGTTTCAGATATTTCTTTTAGATCGTCGGTTAGTTCATTATTTCTTTTCCTAAGGGCCCGATAGTACCGCGCTTTTTTGTTTTCCTTTTCGCATAGCTAAAGAAATATTTTGGATTTTTTTTTATTGCTTCATATATATATATATATATATATATATATATATATATATATATATATATATAGAGAGAGAGAGAGAGAGAGAGAGAGAGAGAGAGTATAATATATATATAAGGTGTGTGTGTGTGTGTGTGTGTGAAACTATGCATACACCATAAATCTGCAATGAAAAGTTCATGATCGAACAGAGCATGGATACATCTGAAATATGAAATACTGTATGAAATGGAAAGAAACCGCATATAACAATTTATATAATACACAGTGACATGTGAGTATAAAATAGAACTGACCCATCAATGGTAAATCTTGAACGAAGTGTATATAGCCAATATGGAAAGGTAAGGAAGGAAAAGGAAATGCTCAATATTTTGGTAACCTTGGTTCTGCTTCCGCTGGAATTGTCCATTCTGACGAAGGTCAAGCTTGTTGCCCCACCTTAGACCTAGAGATTAACGTGGAATCCGAACCCATTGATGTTCAAAAATTACAAAGTCCTTGCCCGAACTCGATTTCACGACCTCGCGGCCAGCAGCCCAATGTCCTAACGACTAATTCCCTAACCCTAGCCATCTAGGGTACTTATCTATCTACCGACCAATTTTTTGGTATGGAAGAATGAGCAGCTGGGAGAGCTAGGGCAGGTGGATTCGTAATCAGCGATTCTAACCACTGCACCACTGAGGCATATACTGTATATACAAATTACGACTCTTTTGACTAACCAACCGTCTTTCACAGACATACCCTTTCTAATCCTCTGACCATCTAGTGTTCCGTTAGACTTTGCCAAGTATGGAGGTGGATGTAAACATTGTGTATTTACCTATTGAGGTAATTTAATTTTAGTTTTTATAGTGATGAAATTTAATTTAATTTTAGTTTTTATAGTGATGAAATTTAAATGATTTTAATTTTGTATTGATGCAATTTTCATTTTGCTTTAAGGTTTTAATTTTAATGGTTTTAATATTGTATTGATGTAACTTTCACTTTTCAATTTTGTTTTAAGGTTTTAAGACTTAACTCACTGATGATGACAAAAGATTTGTCGAAACGTCTGATGTACAAATAAATGAAAATGTTTGCCGTTGTGTTGATCCTTCTTTTCATCTGTAAGCTCCGGTTCCCTAAGGAGAAGTCAATAGCTTTGATATTAACCCAGAGATATGGCCGATCGACATTGAACTATTACAGACAATGTGAAAGAGTCTATTTGAAACTGAACAAGGCTATTTGTGATGAGAGTTTCTTGTCTAAGTGCAAAAGTTATAATATTGTGCCTAATTTCCTTAGATTTAAACTTTATAATAAACGCCTCCATAACTCCAAACTATATAAATCATGGCAACATAAATTATTAAATTTGGAGCTTCAATCGAAAACTAAAACAGTGAGTTTTCTCAAGCTGAAATATAAGAATTCTCTGTTTGGTCTAAAATCTAGGGTGTCTTATATTGATTATCATTGTTTAGTTACTAAATTTCAAACTTGCTGTGATAAAATTGTCAACAGACATAAAAGGATACATGCTGCCAAATTGGAAAAATTGGGAATCACTCAGTCGTTTTTTAATAATCCAGATAATTTTATTTTTAATTTCTCTAATAGAGTTTTAAGTATTAGAGAGAAAGAAATATTGTCGTTAGGCTTAAATTTTGATCTACCGCATTATAAACTAAATTTTTATAAATTTTTCTCTGGCTTTGAAAATCTTCTCATGAATATTAAGAATTGTGAGATCCGACCAAATTTCTCGTTTCATAACTTGGTAAAACAAGTGGAGAGCATCTCTTTTAAGAATTTTTATAATTTTAAACCCCATAAGGTGTTTTCTCCCCTCTTTAATAAGCAAGATTTTAACATTCTTAATAATTTGAAAAAGGATAACTCTGTCATCATTACAAAACCGGATAAGGGTAAAGGAGTAGTGCTGATTGATTCAACAGTTTACATAAATAGAATGGAGACAATTTTGTCGGATACGTCTAAATTTAAAAGGGTAAAAGAGAATGTTCTGTCTAAATTACTAAAACTCGAAGATAAACTTAATAGGTGTTTGCGTAAATTAAAAAATAGTAATATTATTGCTGACAATACATACAATTTTTTATTTGCTTCTGGTTCTAATCCAGGAATTCTATATGGTTTACCTAAAGTCCACAAGCCAAATTTCCCACTAAGACCTATTCTTTCGGCATGTGGTACATTCAATTATAATTTAGCCAAATTCTTCGTTCCCTTGCTTTCAAAACTCACCTTTAATGATTATTCTATTAACAACTCGTTTGATTTTGCTAAAGAGATAAAAGAGATCAATCATGCCGATTCTCTTACTATGGCCAGTTTTGATGTCTCGTCATTGTTTACTAATGTCCCGTTAAAAGAAACATTAAATATCATACTAAATAAGTTATTCACTACTGATAATACTCTTATTAATGGCCTCACTCAGACTCAATTTAAAAACCTTCTCGAAATAGTGTGTTTTGATAATCTTTTCTTATTTAATAGCAACCTTTACAGCCAAATTGATGGGGTAGCTATGGGTTCCCCGTTAAGCCCAACACTAGCAAATGCATTTCTTTGCCATTACGAAGAAATTTGGTTGAAAAATTGTCCTAGTAGTTTTAAACCCATATATTACAGAAGATACGTGGATGACACTTTCTTAATATTTAACCATCCTTCACACGTAAAACTTTTTCTTGATTATCTTAATAAACAACATAGTAATATTAAGTACACGTGTGAAAACGAAACAAATAATAGTTTACCTTTCCTGGATGTTTTAGTTAAACGGGCCCATAATAAGTTCCATACTTCACTATTTCGGAAACAAACTTTTACTGGCTTGGGAACCAATTATTTAAGTTATGTTTTATAAATATAAGATTAGTGCTATAGTAACATTATTAACAAGAAGTTACAGTATTTGTTCGGATTACTGTTCGTTAAACGAAGAATTTAAATTTTTAAAACAGTACTTTATTAACAATTACTACCCTTCTCATCTATTCGATAACCAATTAAAGAAATTTTTAAATAACACTTTTGATACTAAACTCCCCGTAACTACAGTACAAAAAGAAACCAGATATATTAAATTACCTTTTTATGGTTATTTATCATTGCGTATTCGAGGTGAATTGTCCAAACTACTCAAGTCTAGTTATCCCCAAATAAATTTTAGATTCGCCTTCGTCAACCCACTTAAATTATCAAATTTTTTAAAGTTCAAAGATGAATTCCCCAAAACTGTATGCCCCAATGTTGTTTACAAATACACGTGCGACAGCTGTAAGGCTGCGTATATTGGCAGCACTCAACTCCAACTGGAGGTGCGCCTTTCTCAACATTTGGGCTTGTCAGTCCGTACCAACCGTCCCCTCAGTAGCCCTCCACAATCCGCAATTAGAAACCACAGTAATGAAAACGACCATCCCCTTCACAAAACTCAGTTTGAAATTTTAACTAGATCCAATAACCTTACAGAACTCAGAATTTTAGAATCTTTGTACATCTATAGAAACAAACCCTCCCTTAATAATAATAGCTCATCCTACAAATTACGACTCTTTTGACTAACCAACCGTCTTTCACAGACATACCCTTTCTAATCCTCTGACCATCTAGTGTTCCGTTAGACTTTGCCAAGTATGGAGGTGGATGTAAACATTGTGTATTTACCTATTGAGGTAATTTAATTTTAGTTTTTATAGTGATGAAATTTAATTTAATTTTAGTTTTTATAGTGATGAAATTTAAATGATTTTAATTTTGTATTGATGCAATTTTCATTTTGCTTTAAGGTTTTAATTTTAATGGTTTTAATATTGTATTGATGTAACTTTCACTTTTCAATTTTGTTTTAAGGTTTTAAGACTTAACTCACTGATGATGACAAAAGATTTGTCGAAACGTCTGATGTACAAATAAATGAAAATGTTTGCCGTTGTGTTGATCCTTCTTTTCATATATATATATATATATATATTAGAGTGTGTCAATTTTAGTAAAGTCAACAATTCAAAAACTACTAATGCTCAAATGATGTCATATTATCTAGCAAACTTAGAAATATCCTTTGTGTTGTTTAAAAAAGCCATTTACCTACTTATGTTTGACCATAAAGGTTTGAAATATGACTGTAGCATTTGTATATCAATGTGCCATTGATATGTGTGGTCAACTTTGGTTATTTTTGGTGTGCAGTATGGTTTCTAAGTTTCACATAGTCACAAATGCTGGAGTTTTGATTGTGAATGCATGTGTTTTTCCTCCTTTTTGACAATTTTTATTACTTCGTAATGTAAATATTGTGTAATTCAAATTATTCGAAATGTTATGTGTGACCCAAACTTTCTGTATATTTTGATATGATAGCTATATGAAATTGTCATTACTTTGAATAATTAAGTCTTGTACCTATAACAACACAACCTTTTATCTGAGCTTATAGGAAGATATTAAGAATTTCATTTAACTTAATTTTATGTAATCATAATCAGTAGGCCTATCCAAATTTCAATGACATTTCTTTTGTTCACAAGTCCACAGGATGAGTCAGAAAGAAATCAGAACCCGAAGCAAATCAAATTGTCACCTAAGTCATTTGGTGGGGACTGGGAGGGAACTTCCTCCTGCTGAGCTGCCCACAGCCAGAGATCTGACGAGGTATGGTTTGTTGAGGAGAGAGATGAGTGAGGAAGACAGGAGGAATTACCCAGTTAATGACCTGATTAAGAACGGCATTGTTCCAGGGCTACTGGCTCAGTGGAGAAAGGCCAACGCTCTATTCACAGGACCTGTAATCAACACTGAGGTCAGGATCAGGGCTAAAGTTAAGGTACTGGAGGATGAGGCAGTGAAGGTGTCCATTGGCAATGTGAAGTTAGAGGTCAAAGATAGGTTCATGATGAAACTGGACAAATTGGTGGACATCCTGACCTGTCACAGTGTGATCAGGAGCTGCAGTGAGCTTGAGTGCAACCCTGGCTGTAACAATGAGGTTCACATTGATTGCAGTTGCAGGAGCGAGCAGAAGATACCAGTGCAGGAGCTTGCCTTCATTAAAGGTCAGAGAAAAAAGGTGGGAAGTGTGGGGGCACACCAGATGGGTCTAGCTGATCACCCTGAGACCAGGAGATAGGAAGCAGTGCTGCAGAGACAGGAGCAGAGAAGGAAGGCCGAGGAAAAGAGGAGGAGGAGGAGGAAGGCAGAGGAGACAGCCAAGACAGAAGAGGAGATGAGGGAGGAGTCACTGCTGGAGATGGTTTTGGAGGAGACTGGAGATATACTGGAGGAGGCTGGGAGGAGAGAGGAGGACAAAGACTTCATACCAGAGGCTGCAACAACTTCTTCCTTGCCTGTGACTAAGAAGAAGAAATACAACACTGAAGATATCACCAACATAGCTCTGGCTAGCTTCAGACATCACACTGGGCTGAGAGAGACTGCAGAGATTGCCACTGCTGCCTGGATTGATGCTGGTCTTATCACAGAGTTTGACACAGCACTGGTGATTGACCACAACAAGGTGAGGAGTTCTCAGAAGAGACTGACTAAGGAGCTGGTCAAGAAGTTTGATGAAGAGATTAGGGAAAATGGCATCACCTGTATCTTCTTTGATGGGAAAAGAGATGACACCAAAGTGATGATGAAAGCTGAGGGCAGTGACAGGCAGTTTCCTGGCCTCATTAAGGAAGAACACTACACAGTGTGCAATGAACCAAGTGGGAAATATTTGTGGCATTTTGTACCAGAGGAAGCTGCAGAGGAGAGAAGTCATGCTGAGGTCATTGCTGATCATCTGGTGAACTGGCTAAGAGAGAGAGGAGCAGAGCAGACCCTTTTGGCCATAGGAGGTGACAATACTAATGTGAATACTGGCTGGGAGGGAAGAGCAATGCATTATGTGGAGGCCAAGTTTAGCAGGGAGTTGGTGTGGATTGTCTGTGACTTGCACACTTGGGAGCTGAGTCTCAGACACCTGGTGACTGCACTGGATGGCAAGACATTGAGCAACAACAAGTGGTCTGGGCCCCTAGGGAAGATGTTAGACACTGCCACTGAGCTGGAGATCAATCCAAACTTCACGAGGATCACTGTTGGTCCTCCTCTACCACTTCTCAGTCAGGAGGTAGTGAAGGACCTCAGCACAGACCAATCATATGGCTACAGAATCATCACTGCCATCAGATCGGGAGAGGTACCTCAGAGTCTAGCTCTCCTGGAGATTGGGGCAGTCTGGCACAGTAGGTGGGTTACCACGGCTCTAAGGTTCTGCAGATTGTGGATTTCCAAACATGGGCTGAAGGGTAGGAACCTGAAGAATCTGAGGATAATTGTGGAATTCATAGTGGGAGTCTACATGCCAAACTGGTTCAACATCAAGTTAAATCACAGCTGGGTGGAGGGTCCCAGGCATGTACTGTACCAGCTGGAGCTGCTCAAAAGTCAGAAGGAGGAGGTGATAGGAATATTGATGCTTACAGTGAAGAGATCAGCCTGGTATGCACACTCTGAGGCTGTGCTCCAGGCCATGCTGTGCAGTGAGGTGGAGGAGGAGAGGAGGGAGGCAGTGAAGAAGATACTGGAAATCAGAAGTGAAGGAGATGAGGACACACAGGTAGGAGACTGCAGTGTCAGACCCAGGAAGACTCCTGACATCAACCCAGATGCCACCAAACTCTCGGAGCTTACTGACTGGAACTCTGGCGTGAGCGAGCCTCCTCTGACCTGCTCCCTCACCACTGCTGTAATCAAGGAGTTTCTGGATGGACCAGTGGAAGTTCCTGCATGGCCCTCACACACACACTCAGTAGAGAGGTGTGTAAGGATGACAACTGAAGCAGCACAACATGTTTACTCACAAGAGAGGAGGGAGACGTACATCAGTGGCCAGTAGGGAGATCATGTCCAGGAAAAAGAGCAAGGCAGACACGGCATCCTTGGCAAAGTTCAAGTTCTAAACCTATCTATATTTCTAAGTTTTAATATTGAAATACAATCAAAATGTCTTTAATTGTATGTAATGTATGTAAAATGTAGTTATATACAATAAAAAAAATACTTGCCAAAATTGCTGATTTTTCGTAAACTTCAACTTGAAATATAAGTAGATACGAGTGGTCAAATCTGGATTTTAAAGCCATATTTCGATTTATCACATAAAAATGCATCATTTGGTCACTAGTAGTCTTTGAAAATCTAAAGATTTCACTTTGCTCCCTAAAATTGACACCCTAATATATATATATATATGGTGTATATATATGCGCCTCGGTGGTGTAGTGGTTAGCGTCGCTGACTACGAATCCATCGGCCCCGGGATCGAGACCCGGTGACGGCAGTCGGTGCGCAGCAAAACCCAGCTGTTCATCCCTCCACACAATAAACAAAGTTGTTGGTAGATAAATGGGTAACCTGGGTGGCCTAGTGGTCAAGACGGCTGCCGGTGGGGCGTGGTTCGGATTCCACGTTAAACTGTAGGTCTAAGGTGGAGTGTAAAGCTTGACCTTCGTCAGAATAAACAATTCGGGAGAAGCAAACCAAAGGAGACAGAGTGAGAGAAAAAGAGAGCGAGAGAGGAGTTACAAGGAAAAGAAGTACCTCAAAAGGCCTTGCGGCATTTACGAGGTGGTACCAATGGCAATAGGTGTCAGGGAAAAATTCCTACACCCTCAAATAGTATGCAAGATTCGGTCTAACCTTTTCTTGAACGTAAAGTAATTCCCACACACACTAGTCCTAAACCGTTTCAAATCCAACTTCCAACGATTGTTGCGAATTGAGTTATCATTTAAACTAAACTTGCTTCTAAAATCGACATCGTTGAACCCGTGTAAGAGCTTGAAAGCCTCGATGAGTTGACCGCGCAGCCTCCGAGTTTCCAGCGAAAACAAATTCATGGCGCGTAAGCGTCGATTGTAGCGCATATGCTTAACGGAAGGGATTAACTTTGTGGCCCTCGCCTGCACTCGCTCCAGCCTGTCAATATCTTTCCTGAGGGTGGGCGACCAGAATTGCACAGCATACATACTAGGCCGGGTCGAAAAATTAAATTTGTGAATTTCCACATGCCTGTGTCCAAGAAATTTGTAGATGCACTATCAATGCTGAACATTGATTTAAAAAACTAAATTGGTAAAGTTTTAGATGTTCCGCAAGTCCTCTGAAGATTGCAAGTAAAACTTAAAACATTACAAAAAACTTTAAAACTTTTCAAACTTTATTTAAATACGTAAACTTTATTAATTATTTGGCAATTACGATTTTTTATTAAGATTTTCTTGTATTTTTTGTATTCTTGTTACTATTAAGTTTTTTCTTGACTGTGTTTTGTCCAGAGTATATATAATTTATACATACAATTTTTCTTTTCAGAATTGATTAATTATTTGAATAGTTAAATACGCGTTGTTCCACTAACAGAGTGACTTTCCCAAATTATCCGAAATGGCTGGGGCCGTAAAAGTGAAAGCAACTGTTGAAAAAATCATGAGTCCAGCTGTTTCCCTTTTTGGGAAAGCTGAGCTCAGTGGAAATGAACTTCCCCTATATGAAGACGTTTTAAAAGAATATTTACAAACGAGATATCTCTTACTTATAGCTAGTGAGGGGAAAAAAGAGCCAAATGCTAATGTGGCAAGAATAGTTGCATCAAAGGTAAAAGAGATCTGGAAAAGTGCATCAATTTCAACAATATCAGAACAGCAAATATTAGCCAGAGTAAAGGATTGTCATGAAAACTCTAAAAATATGATGAAGACTGGTAGAAAAAGGAAAGATTTTGAATCTAAACTGACCGCGTTCAAATCCAAAAATCAAAGGCTTTTTGATATTGCTGCTGCAAATGCCATGATCTGTTTTCTTGCACTTGTGAAAAAGAGCTAAAAGTTCCTGTCATGGAACGTTCTTTCCTAATTGACCAAAGAGGTGCACGAAAAATGGCAATAGACAGTATTGATTTACAGACAATGAAGAAACTGCAAATAAGATCTGAGCGTAAAGAACAAGAAAGAGCACGATTTTCTAAAAACATTGAAGATGGAGATATCAATAACCCATCCACTTCCAGGGAAGAGCCAATGGACTGGGATAACTTTCATACAATTCCTGACTCTGACACATCAACAGATACAGACAGAGAGCGTGATGATGATGTCACATTGAGGAAGGTATAAAGAAATCAAGTGAAGCACATAAGCTCACTCGCAAATTGCCTTCATCTGCAAAAACTTGTGACCGATTCGGAATATCAGACAGAGCTGGTGCAGCCGTTGCCTCTGCTGTTCTGGAAGATTTTGGTCTCATTACCTCTGAAGATTATCACAATGTTGTGGATAAGAATAAGGTGAGACGGCAGAGAAAGAAGATCAGAGAGGAGTTGAGTAAATCAAGTGAAGAATGTATAGAAACATTGTATTTTAATGGAAGAAAGGACTTAACTAAAGCAAATATCTGTAAGGATGGGAGGTACTACAGTACAACAATTACTGAGGAACACATCACGCTTATAGCTGAACCAGAATCAAAATATCTTGGGCACTTCACTCCTGTGACTGGAAATTCAACTACAGTATAGTCTGGTAGCACAGACCCTGATTTTCCTAGAACCCTGCATTGTTTGTTATAAAGCAAATTTGTACATATTTCGAAAGCTTATACCACCCTATTCAAGAATCCATCGGGTGTACACCTGACCCCCGCTTGGATTTTTCAATATGGCAGCCATTTTCCAAGATGGCCGGCGAAACTGAAAAATCCCATATCCTGGTCAATACTTGATGGATTTTGTTGATCTTGGTGTCATTTCTAGGGTTTTTTAGGATGATGAGTCGATTTGAAGGGGTTGCAGATACTTTGGGAGTCGTTTTGACCCACATTCGTCAATACTGAAGGTCATGGAGGTCAAACGCCCTCTCGAAATAAGGAATATCCCATATTCCGGGCAGTCGTGGAGATATTTTGGTGATCTTACTGTCGTTTTTATGGTTTTGGGCGAGACTGAGTAGTTCTATAGCGTTTAAAATTAAATCGGGGATTATTTTTCCCATGGTAAGGTGAATTCCAATATGTCTAATTATTCCTCTTATTTTTTTCAGGTTGTTGAGATTATTGCTGATGGTGCTGCCCACCTGGTGGTTTGATGACGTCTTGGTTGTGCTGATTCCAAAATTGTTTTTTGACTGTTGAATATGGAGAATATACCAGGTGAGCATTGTTTAGTTTTGATTTGCTGAGGATAAATTATTTCAATGCGATTTGTGCTCTGAAGAATGGATAAACAAAATTCTTATTTTTCAGGTTCTACAAAAGCTGCAGACGAATGTTTCTTCAAGGATTTCCTGCGTAGCTGTCCTGGAGGTCAGAAAGGTCTTTCAAATTGTGGGAGGATTCAGAAAATCATGGAGAGCAGCGACATCAGAAGGCAGCCAGAAGTTCGAGCGAGACTAGAGCCTCTCTTGGAAGCAGGAGCAAAAATCCTTTGTTTTCACAACAACTGTGTTTCCACTTATGTGTCCAAGCGGAATTTATCAGCATTTATGAAAAAGAGAGAATGTGATACCCCTACAGTGGAGCCAAAAAGACTACGTAGTGCTGTTCTCAGTGAAGGCCCACTATATGACCCTAAAAAACACCGTCTCTTTTGTTTGAAAGTCAGTGAGTGTATATTACCCGAGAAATATGATATCAAAGGTCCGGTGCAATACCGCATTCCAGCATCTAGGTTTATGACCGATAAGCTTGGTGATAAAAAAAAATTAAAAAGATGTGTTGATAGAAAAGTGTAAACCGAAAAATGATGAGCAGGGACAAGTTGTACTCAGTAGGTTGTTGGGTATGAAAGGAGATTTACCGGCAGAAAGAAGCCCGATACCATAAAGATTGTATGTCTACCTTTCATGTTGAGGTTGAGAGAGCTTCCCAGAATAAGTCAAGGGTTGAACCTGAAGACCGCCCCTTCTTTGCTTTTTCTGTAGAATTGTCGAATGACAAAATGAAACCATGGAATTCAATTGAAGTAGAGAAGCTTTACAGAGAGTTAGGTGGTGAGAAGTTGTCACGTAGGTCGCTCATTGTAAAAGTCAAATATTACTTCAAAGACGAAATTGTAGACTTACATGGGGATGGTATCGCTACGTTGTTAGTTTTCAAAAACTATGCTGCCTCATACTTGAATATTGCAAAAGATTGTGAGGAATCTGTTGATATTGATGAGTGTGTGAAGAAGCTGGGCAAGCAAATCGCGAGTGAGTGCAAAAAGAACAAGGAAGAATTCACTTCTTATCGTACTCACACAGACAAATATATTGCTTCCGAATGTATGAGTGATGTTCTTATGCAATTGCTTACTCGTGTAAGTTCGAAATTCTCTGACTCCCTGCAATCCATAATGGTTGGAAACATTGTAGCAAGTGTTGTTACAAATCAGCCTACTCCACACCAAATAGCACTGGGTGTTCTCATAGGTGACCATAAGCAAATCATTAAAGAATTTTACAAGTACAATGTAACTTATTCTTATGATGAAGTGCGGCGTTTTATGCGCTCAGCTGCTGTTGTTGCAGCAAGAGATGCTTTGTGGTGGGGTTTGAATGATGCTGCACTTGCTGATCTTATGAAAGTTATAATTGACAACTTTGATGCAGTTATTCACTCCCAAAATTGTAGATTAAACTGTGACAACCTTGCAGCTATTGTAACACAGCCCAGATCACTTGGAAACGACAGTGCGAAGGTCATTCCTAGAATATCAAAACAAGAAATGTCAGTTCCCATAAATTGTGAGATGGAAGTTGTGCCATACATTGGTCCGAAAAAAACCTATGCCCATGGAGGCAACCTGCTCATTTGAGCCTTCTGAGAAGCTTACAAGAGTAGCCGAAGTGTCACTTCACCGTGCAGAAGAGCTAGATCTGGAGTTCTTCAGACGGATAATGTTTATCGCTGGCACCCCTGAGCACAATGCAGACTGATGATCCTGACGATCCTGACACAACCATGTCTTTTGATATTTACCCCCAATAAATGGTTACCTAATGTGAATAACTGCATCAAATTTGTCAATGCCAATCCCCCAGCTAGGTGTGAGCACTGTTTTGCTTACGAGGTCATATCTTGTAGCTTTGCAACCTTCCATAGAATGCATGTGCCCTGCACTTCAGCATAAATTGTGATTTATATCCGAATATCCATATACTGTGGGTTGTCATTTAAGCATTATGATCTGGTTTTATCTGCAGAAAAGATGCTAAGTGCTCAGCAGTTAGCTAGATTGTAGAAATTGTCACTGAAATAAAGCAAATACAATGATGTCAACTGTGGCATTATCATATTTCAAGGCCAAACTTTAACCTCAAATGACCTTGACTTGACCCATGGAGTTGCAAAATGATATCCTACTGTTATCATATGCCTATACAACTATTCAGTCTCCCCCAAAACCATAAAAACGACAGTAATATCACCAAAATATCTCCACGACTGCCCGGGATATGGGATATTCCTTATTTCGTGGGGCGTTTCACCTCCAATGACCTTGAATATTGACGAATGTGGGTCAAAATGACTCCCAAAGTATCTGCAACTCTCCAGATCGACTCATCATCCTAAAAACCCCTAGAAATGACACCAAGATCATCAAAATCCATCAAGTATTGACCAGGATATGGGATTTTTCAGTTTCGCCGGCTATCTTGGAAAATGGCGGCCATATTGAAAAAGCCAACCAGGGATAAGGTGTAAACCCGATGGATTCTTGAATGGGGTGGTATAAGTTTTCAAAATATGTTAAGATTTGCTTTATAACAAACAATGCAGGGTTCCCACCTCGTGCAACCGGACTACTAACATTTCTCAGGGAGTGATAAAGTTTCTTAACAGTAACAATATTAAGGTAGACAATATGAAGGTCATTGGATATGATGGAACTAATGTCAACACTGGCATACATAATGGAGTTATCAGGCAACTAAAGGTACACTACAGTACTCCTTTTCATTGGTTCGTGTGTTTGCTGCATACCAATGAGCTACCTCTCCGCCATTTGTTTAATTATTTGGGTGGTAAAACCAAAGGACCAAAAGCCCTTGCTGGAAATGTTGGCAAAAGTCTTATTGCGTGCGAAAAGATGCCAGTTGTCAAGTTTGAAGCAATCAAATCAAGTAATATGCCTTCTATTCCGGGGGATCTCGATCTAAGCCAAGATCAAAAGTATCTCACCGAAATTTGTAATGCAGTCACAGAAGGCCAATGTTCCCAAAACCTTGAAAACCGCAACCCAGGTTCTTTGAACCATGCCAGATGGCTTACGACAGACAATAGGATAGTTAGACTTTATGTTGCGACCAAAAAGCCGTCAGAAAACTTGAAAACTCTGACCGAATTCATTGTTCGCGTTTATGCCCCAACGTGGTTTAATATAAAGCGAAATCCTTACTATTACCAGGGACCAAGGAACCTCTGGTTTATGATATCTAGTTCAAGATACCTATCTGATGAGCATATTTTGCTCACCCAGAAACTTTATTGGTCTCGATGTTATTTAATGAAAGGCAAGTGATGAGAGAGTTAGCTTTCCGGCGCATTCTCTTAGCCAGGGAAAGTGTGTCCTCGGGCATTAGAGAATTTAGACAGCCTAAAATTAATTTCTTGGCAAGAGACTACACAGATTCAATTCGATTCGATTTGGAGACTACCTAAGACATGAACCACCTCTGGCAAAAAGCTTGACAAACACCCAGTTAGAGCTTATCGTAAGGAGTGATCAAACTAACCCTCTATTGAAAAAGTACCCATTAGGGTGGCCCACTTTTCAATTTTTTTTGAAAAGTATAGGTGATCGTGGTTTTTCCTATTATTTGGCACTATACTAGCACATTGGTACCATTTTTACAAAAATTGATCAATATTTAGGGGTCTCGCATCGACCTTGAAATTACTAGTTTTTTTTTTTAAATGCGTACTTTTTAACTTTTTACTGAATCAAGATAAATCATTAAGTAGGGATGTTTTCTGAATCCTCTTAATGAGAGAAGTCGTCTGGTGTGCCTGCCAATGTCATACGACTAACGGTTTAAAGGTTGTGCCTGTATACAGGTAATACCAATGTGCTAGTATAGTGCCAAATAATGGGAAAAACCACGATCACCTATACTTTTCAAAAAAATGAGTCACCATACCCGGGCGGAATGTATAATGTATATAGGTAATTAGAAAATGCACTATGCCTGTGCCAGGTACCTAACCTATTTCTATTTTTTAGATCATAACATTTTGAAATTCTGTCTGAGTTCCTCATCCTTTGTCATGGACAAATCGATGGCAACCATAACTGGAAGAACTCTTGAAGCTACAAATAGAGAGTCATCAAAAGGAAAGGCGAAAATAACATCGCTACCTTCTCTAAGATCGGCCTCGGAAATTTTTTTAGTTGGCCAACCGTCGTCCTCCATCAGTGGTAGCAAATTGCCAACAACACGGCAGGTTTTGCAATACTTCTTCAGTGTTATCCAGTACACTGCTAACAGAAAAGACGCATTCAAAGAAACCGTAAACAACGTCTTAAAGTTTTGGAACATGGCCCGCATTAAAACAATCACAAAGCTCAACTGCGAACGGAAGCTAGAGGCATTGTGGAAAGAGTGGCACTTACTCCAAAAGAGCAGAAAACGAGAAACTGACGCCGGAGGAAAACGGCAGAAGTTTTCGGACAGTGTGGACAAGCTGTGGGATATCGGAGCATCTGACGCTGTCGAAGATATAAAGAAGAATCGACTGCTGTCCGACAAGGACAAGAAAGAAGACATTGACTTCTACCTCGATCAACGTGGTCCTCGGGTGGCAACGATGAGCGTGAACGATAAAGTTTTCGCTGTAAAAAGAAAGCTACAGGAAGGAAGAAAACGTCCCCACCAGGAGCCGCAAACCTCAAAGTGTGCATACGAAACCGGAGATGAGGCCATGGAGAATGATGATGATACTGGCATGTCAGGAGAGTCGGAGACAGAACTAGCGTTCCCCCTGCCGAAAGAGCGAAGTGTGTCTGTCAATCTTCCTCGCCGCATCCTTAATGCACCTGCTGTCATGGAAGTGGCTGATCGTTTCCGCATGTCCAATAATCAGGTGCGTATTGTGTATAGTATTCATCGATAGCGTCAGTTTTAAAGTGTCCCGTAACCCACATGTATTCTTGACAGTTTCCTTTCCACTTTCCATTCTCTACATAGGTAGTAAGCATTGTGGCTGCTATCACACGTTCGGCGGATCCACCAGCAGACCTCAATCAGTTCAGCATCTCGAAAGAAACGGCTCGCCGGGGAAGAGTGTCACATCGCCGTGAAGTGGCGACGGCTGTGAAGGACTCCTTCACGCCACCGAGGCACACTGTTGTCCACTGGGATGGCAAAATGGTCAAGGTCAGTTGATTAAGTTTTCATAGCTATCAATTTAGTAATGAGATTCATGAAGCATAATGTCAATTAAAAAGAGAACTGAATGTGAACAAAAATAGGTTACTTTACAACCATGAAATTGAAATATATGGCATGTGTTTCAGAACTTCCTTGGAACGGCGGAGCACCGCCAAGCAATTCTCATCTCCGGGGCTCCTCATTGCACAGAAGGAAAGTTGCTGTCAGTCCCAGCTGTTGCTGACGGCACCGGACTGTCGCAGGCGCGGGCAACCATACATGCTCTCGAAGATTGGGGACGTGAGGAGAGCGTCATCGGACTCTGCTTCGACACCACTTCCACCAACACGGGGAGGGTGCAGGGTGCAGTTGTCCGGCTGGAAAACATGCTCGGGCGACCGCTACTCCAGCTGGGATGCCGTCATCACGTCCTAGAGCTTATCGTGGGGGCAGTAGCCGTCACCCTGCTCGGAAGGACTACGGCACCAACTGATCCTTTGTTTCAGTAGTTGAAGAGAAGGTTAGTTCATTTTTTGTGCAAGGTAAAGTTAGGACACACATGATATTCCACTAGTTTATAAAACAGCAAGCCAAACCGGAACTTCAGAGTTTTCTCACACAATTTTCTTGTTTATTATTTTTGAAGATGGGACGAGCTCGATCTCTCGACCTAGTGCAAGCTGCAGGTCGAGAATCTGGCGGAGAGTACGTGGCTAATAGAACTCCGGGACGCGGCGGTGAGCTTCCTGAGCACAGCTTCTGGTTTCGTCAGAGACGATTACCGGGAAGTGGCAGAGATCACGCTCCTGGTACTCGGGACACAACCACGCCGTGGCATTCACCTCATGCGCCCAGGAGCCTACCACCACGCAAGATGGATGGCTAAAGTTAGTATTTTCAAACAAAAATAATCTAGAGATAAGTTTGAATGTTATTCAAAGATAAACATTTCATTATAACGCAAACAAAGTAATTGGTAACAATAAACCTGTCTTAATTACAATGGTGCCTATTCTGTTTCAGGTCATCTACTACACAAAACACAGGATCGTGGTGTTCATCGCTCTTCTGTACGTACCAGCTTGGTTGGCGGTCCCTGTAGCAGCTGATGCGCCGTTGAATGACCTGGTACTATACCAGCGTTTTCTGAGGTATAGGGCAGTGGACCGCGAGGTGGCAGAAGCGTCACTGGCAGTGATGAGGCGGCACTTCTGGTATCTGAGGCCTCAGACCGTCATCTTCGCTCTATGCAGCAACAAGGTGGATGGCACTGTGAAGCAACAGATGGCAGAGAAGCTGTCCCACCCAGAGCTGGGCACTTGCGTTTTTTTGCGCGTTTTTTTGCGGTACTGCGGTACTACTACCGCACTACCAAACCGGTACCGCATAACGCAGTACCGCAAAGGATCGCTGAAAGTACAGCAGTACCGCTACCGCATTCAAATTTCCCGCGGTACTTTCCGCGGTACCGACCAACACGGTAGTACCGCAGTACCGCAGTACCGCAAAAAAAAACGCAAGTGCCCAGCTCTGGGTCACTCCCACCTCCCTGTACCCAAAGACTTCACATACGAGAACGTCTCAGTCGACGAGATGACGCTACTCCCCGACCTGATCGACGAGTCCTCCTGGTTCTTATTTGCAGCTCTGAAGATGTATGGGTCTTCGTGGCTCACCCTGCCAACTGATAAGTGGGACGAGAACGAGGACTTTTGTCGTCTGAAGGATGTGATCTCTAATCTCCAGGTCACCAATGACGTCGCTGAAAGAGGAGTCCAACTGATACAAGACTATGCGAACACGGTCACAAAGGACGAAGCACAGCTGCAGGATCTTCTGCAAGTGGTGGAAAAGAACCGGAAAGAGCTCGGCGACTTCAAGAAGTCATCACTCGCCACGATGACATAGCACAGAGGGACAACGTTGCAGCCAGTGACGTGTGATAGTGGTCAATACAATGCAAAAGTGATTGTTTAAGTTATTGCTTCTTTCTTCCTTATTTGTCTGCTATTTGCTGATTTTTTTAAAAAGTATAGGTGATCGTGGTTTTTCCCATTATTTGGCACTATACTAGCACATTGGTATTACCTGTATACAGGCACAACTTTTAAACCGTTAGCCGTATGACATTGGAAGGCAGACCAAACGACTTCTCTCATCAAGAGGATTCAGAAAACATCCCTACTTAATGATTTATCTTGATTCAGTAAAAAGTTAAAAAGTACGCATTTTTAAAAAAACTCATAATTTCAAGGTCGATGCGAGACCCCTAAATATTGATCAATTTTTGTAAAAATGGTACCAATGTGCTAGTATAGTGCCAGATAATGGGAAAAACTACGATAACCTATACTTTTAAGAAAAAATTGAAAAGTGGGCCACCCTAGTACCCATGTCATTCACAAGCTGTGGAAAGACATGTCAAACTTGTAACAGAAGCATCAGCTTCTGTCTGTGGCCAGGAAAATAGAGATGGTTTTATAAAGGCAAGAATTGCTTCAAGATCAAACATGTCTACATTTGAGTCAAAATGCGAATACAAATGTCAATAAACTACATGTAAAAACTAATGGAAGGGAGGTTGGGGTGGGCATGGTGTGGAATTCGACCTACAGCCACCTCCTCGTGGTGAATTCTGGGTGATTTGCCTTGTAAACTATCGTTGCAAGTCAGCAAAGAGCTGTAGTTTACTATGAGAAGTATCGGAAAAAAATCACCAAAATTTAAGTGACTTGTGGAACCTCAAAATATTTATATAAAAGCTTGAAACTTTGTCATGATACTTCCTATGTAGGTACACAAACTTTCGTAATACAGGGTAAATTAAACTTCCCACAAAAGTTTTTTCAAGCAAAAACGACCCGGCCTAATACATACTCCAGATGCGGCCGAACAAGGGAATTATACAGAGAGCACAATCTCCTTGTTCCAAAATCGAAATTGCCACCTGATATAACCCAATAGCTTATGGGCTTTCTTTTCCGCCTGTACGCAATGTTTGGTAAACTTAAGGTCGCTGCTAATTAGCACACCCAAGTCCTTTTCCAAATCAGTGGCCTCGATATTACTCCCCAAAATGTAGTAGTTCGACTTGGGATTGACGTAGCCAATGTGCATGACCTTGCATTTACCCAAGTTAAACGGCATTTGCCATTTTTCGGACCACTCTCCTATCCTACGTAGGTGAACACGTCAGTTGCTCGATCGCTCCCGGCGTCCCTACATTGGCTCCAAGCTTGGTGTCATCAGCGAATTTGGCGATCCTACTGACGATGCCACCGTCGATATCATTTATGTAAATGATAAACACCAGTGGCCCCAAAACGGAACCCTGAGGAACCCTGCTAGTGACCGAGGTCCAACCCGAGGTAGCCCCTTAATTATAACCCTCTGCTGCCTCTTCTCCAGCCAGTTTCCAATCCAGCTACCTACTTCCCCACCGATACCCAGCGCGCGCACTTTCGCCATTAGCCGGCGGTGAGGCACCTTATCAAAGGCTTTCTGAAAGTCGAGATAAAGTATAATAATCGCCCTACTTTTATCGTACTCACGTCACATGACGTGGAAAAACTCGAGCAGGTTGGTGAGACACGACCTATGCCGTCTAAACCCATGTTGGGAGTCCCCAAGCAGCTTGTAGGAATCCAAATGGTCAACGATCTTATCCACTATTATCCCCTCTAATAATTTACATTCGACCGAAGTGAGACTAATGGGACGATAGTTCCCTGGACTTTCGTGATCTCCTTTCTTAAAGATAGGGGTCACGTTGGCTTACCTCCAGTCACTAGAAACCTGGCCCGTCTACAACGATTTGTTGAAGACTGTAGCCAGGTGGAGAGCCACCTGGTCGCGCACTTCCCGTATCCAGGCGAGCACCGTCGTGCCTGACGCCTGGCTCGGAGATGACGCGGGTGTCCTCCCTGGTGAACACTCCCGCAAAGTACTCATTCAGCACATTAGCGATGTCCGCGTTGGAGGTCCGCAGCGCGCCGCTGGGGTCCTTTAACGGGCCTAACATGCTTCTAATGGACTTCCTACTATTAACATAACAGAAAAACTCCCTAGGGTTCCCTTGCAGAGGTTTGCGACCGGCAGTTCTTTGTTACGTTTGGCTAGCTTAACCTCCGCTTTAACTTCACTGCACAGACGGACATACGCCTCAGTGTTCTCATGAGAAGACTGGTCTTTGCCCTCCTATAAGCAGCTTTCCTATTTCGTATAGCTGAAGCGATGTCCCGACTGAACCACTTAGTTCTGTGTTGAAGCAGGGGTGACCGGTTTTGAGGGTATGGCAGCAGAATTCAGCACCATAAACTGGTCCCGAAATGCACTCCACACTCCCTCAACATCGCCGCCGACCTCAAACCCAGAGAGAGAGAGAGAAGAAGAAGAGAGAGAGAGAGGAGAGAGAGAGAGAGAGAGAAGAGAGAGAGAGAGAGAGAGAGAGAAGAAAGAGAGAGAGAGTACAAGGAGTACAAGGACGAGAAGCTTCAAAGACCTTTTGGTGCCTGGAGGTTCCTGTTATAAAAGTTTATTTTTCTTTCAACTATCCTAGCAGTAGTAGAAAACTGGATAGAAAAGTAGAAGGCTCTCTCCCCACCCTCCGCTCCCTCCCTGCCAGAGGCAGGTACGGAAAAAGGTTGAAGAAAATACCTTGACCCTGGAAAAGTAGCCAAGGAAATTTTACAGGAAAGTGGAGAATATATAAATAGCTCTATATTTAGCTTGCTCACAGAGACCGAGCAAGCGAACTCCTGCAGAGTTTTCTGAGGTTTTAATCTTAAACTATGAGTGTGTTCAGTACTTTGTCTAGCCTATTTTTAAACAGATTTACACTTTGACTGGAAACAACCTCTGAGGGAAGTTGGTTCCAGATATTAACTATTTTATAGGAAAAGAAATTTCCGCGAATGAGGTCCTAAATGTCTTTACACACTCAAATAGTGCAAGATTTCGTCTAACCTTTTCTTGAACTGATCCACAGAGGAACTGTTCACAACTTCCGAAGGTAACCTGTTCCATGTGTCACAGATCTTATACGTAAAGTAATTCCCACACACACTAGTCCTAAACCGTTTCAAATCCAACTTCCAACCATTGTTGCGAGTTGGGTTATCATTTAAACTAAACATACTTCTAAATCGACATCGTTGAACCCTCGTAAGAGCTTGAAAACCTCGATCAGTTGACCGCGCAGCCTCCGAGTTTCAAGCGAAAACAAGTTCAGGGCGCGTAACCGTCGATTGTAGCCCATATGCCTAACGGAAGGGATTAACTTTGTGGCCCTCGCCTGCACTCGCTCCAGCCTCTCAATATCTTTCCTGAGGGTGGGCGACCAGAACTGCACAGCATACTCCAGGTACGGCCGAACAAGGGAATTGTACAGTGAGAGCACAATCTCCTTGTTCCGAAACTGAAATTGCCTCCTGATATAACCCAATAGTTTCTGGGCTTTCTTTTCCACCTCTACACACTGTTTCGTAAACTTAAGGTCGCTGCTAATTAGCACACCCAAGTCCTTTTCTAAATCAGTCACCTCGATATTACTGCCCAACATCGAGTAGTCCGACTTGGGATTGGCGTAGCCAATGTGCATCACTTTGCATTTACCCAAGTTAAACGGCATTTGCCATTTTTCGGACCACTCTCCTATCCTACCTAGGTCCGCACGCAGTTCCTCGATCGCTTCGGGCGTCCCAACATGGCCCCAAGCTTGGTGTCATCAGCGAATTTGGCGATCCGACTGACGATGCCACCGTCGATATCATTTATGTAAATGGTAAACAACAGTGGCCCCAAAACGAACCCTGAGGAACCCCACTAGTGACCGAGGCCCAACCCGAACTAGCCCTTTAATTACCACCCTCTGCCGCCTATTCCTCAGCCAGTTTTCAATCCACCTACCTATTTCCCCACTGATACCCAGCGCGCGCACTTTCGCCATTAGCCGGCGGTGAGGTACCTTATCAAAGGCTTTCTGAAAGTCGAGATAAAGTATATCAATCGCCCTACTCTTATCGTACTCACTCAACATGACGTGGAAAAACTCGAGCAAGTTGGTGAGACACGACCTATGCCGTCTAAACCCATGTCGGGAGTCCCCAAGCAGCTTGTAGGAATCCAAATGGTCAACGATTCTATCAGCTATTATCCTTTCTAATAATTTACCTACAACTGAAGTGAGACTAATAGGACGATAGTTCCCTGGACTTTCGTGATCCCCTTTCTTAAAGATAGGGGTCACGTTGGCCTCCCTCCAGTCACCAGGCACCTGGCCCATCAGCCAACGATTTGTTGAAGACTGTAGCCAGGTGGGGAGCCACCTGGTCGCGCACTTCTCGCAAAACACTGGGGAGAAACTGGTCTGGCCCAGGAGCCTTAAACGCGCTCAGTTTGTCTATTCTATGAGCAACGACTGTCGCGGTACATCTAACACTATCCAGGCCAGCACCTTCGTGCCTCACAGCTGGCTCGGGGATGACGCGGGTATCCTCCCTGGTGAACACTCCCGCAAAGTACTCATTAAGCACATTAGCGATGTCCGCGTCGGAGGTCCGCAGAACGCCGCTTCCGTCCTTTAAAGGACCTATCATGCTTCTAATGGGCTTTCTACTATTAACATAACTGAAGAACTCCTTAGGGTTCCCCTTGCAGAGGCTTGCCAACCGTAGTTCTTCGTTACGTTTCGCTAGCCTAACCTTCGCCTTCACTTCCCTACACAGGCGGACATACGCTTCAGTGTTCTCGTGGGAACGATTGGCCTTCGCCCTCCTATACGCTACTTTCCTATTTCGGATAGCCGAAGCGATGCACGATTGAACCACTTAGGCTGCGTTGAAGCAGGGGTGACCGGTTTTGAGGGTATGGCAGCAGACTGCAGCACCATAAACTCATCCCGGAATGCACTCCACACTCCCTCAACATCGCCGCCAACTCTAACCCCATCTCTGCTCCTATCCCTGAGGCTAACAAAGTTCGCCCGCCGGAGATCGAGCTTACTGCCTCTCGAGTTACTACGCTTCACCCAGGGACGCACACACGGAACCTAATAAGACCGTGATCACTCCCGCCAACGATTCGTCAACGGTGAGGCCAGTGACGAGGTTGTCTTCGGTCGTGAATACTAAGTCTAGAACGCTTTCGCCTCGTGTAGGCTCGTTGACCCACTGAGTGAGGAAGTTCTCATCAGCAAAGTCAACTAGCCTCCTCCCTTCAGCATCGGCAGTCCTGTTTTCCCACTTTATGCCGCGACAGTTGAAGTCTCCTAAAACTACACACACCCTATCCCCTAGCAGGCTACTGAGTTCGGTGTACAGGGCTGTATCGTCCTCGAGGAGGAGATGCGGAGGTCTGTACACCAAGATTAACCTATAGTTCGTCCCTCCCACGTTCAGGTCGACGCCAAGCAGCTCCCGTTCCGACCGGAACTGGCAGTCAACCGGACTCAACGTGTCTCTGACGTATATTAGTACCCCACCCCCCTCCCCACGGGTGCGGTCTTTGCGAAACATTCTATACCCGGGAATTTCGAACTCCCCAACGTAGTCCCTACGATCAGTATGAATCCAGGACTCGGTGATAGCAACGATATCCTGGTATTCTGATGCTAAGAGCGCCCGTAGCTCTCGAAACTTGTTCCTAATTGACCTAGCATTAAAAAGCATTGCACGGAGGGAGCCTTCCCTATTCTGACCGCCCCCTAGCACGACCCGTTTCCCGAACAGCCAGTGCTGTCATGAGTTGAAGAGCCCCTCACTAACGAGGGGGCAACTTCCGCAGGAGACTGAGCCCCCTCCAACGTCGGAGGATGGTCACCCACCTGTACTTCGACGCACCCTTCAGTCGAAGGTATGTCCGCCACCGGCTCATCCTCATCTCTCCCCGGTGGGGGCCCATCATCTCTCCCCGGACTCGACCTCACCATTCTGTATAGGTGCCGGTCGAGCAGCGCGCCTAGCACACCTTTACCCTGTTATTGAGGTGGACACCATCCCTCTGGTAAAGGTCCCACCTACCCGAAAATGCATCGAAGGGGGTCAATAAACTTCACGCCCAGCGGAACGCACAAGTCTTGGACCCTCTCGTTGATGCCAATGACCTTACTGAGCGCGTGGTCACTGACATTCATTCGCGGTAAAATACCCATTAACATTCCCCTGTCTGTCTTCAGTTTTAGATCATCCGCAAGAGACATGATCTCGGTGATGATCCATTCAGTAAGACCTACCCCACCGCCTTTGAGGAACAGGTCATTGCCACCAGCGTGGACAACGATCGCAGTCCTCCGACTAGCCACGCGCACCTTCTCTACCTCCTTCCTTAAGTGCGCCGTTCCCACCCCAGGTAAGCACCTTACCTTCCTCCCATCCCGGTTTGCTGAAGCAAAGTACTTCTCCTGGCCCCTGATCTGCGAGTCCCCAATCAAAACGGTGTCTTCCTCCTTCGAGCACAGGAGACTAAAGCGGTTAGAGGTCTTGACAGGGGCAACTGGGGTCTCAGGCTTCGGCTTCGCAGCCTTCTTGCACGAGACCTTTCGAAACCCGCCACCCATACACGCAGTTACACCACCCGACACACCCCGACAGGTAGCTACATCCTTCGGTTTCTTTGGGCCATCAGCAGGCCCCTTCCCACCCTTTTTCTTCATTGGCCCCTGCCCACCCTTCTCTATCGATCCCTTCCCACCCTTCTCTATCAGCCCCTTCTTTGAGCCCTCCCTTTGTTCTAGATACTTAATCTTACAGTTTGAATCTGCTGGTGTGTTTTTAATTTGATCTTGTCCACTGGGTTGGATTTCCAGTGCTACGACCCTAGCTTCAAGCTTTTTTACTAATTCCTTTAGCTCTTTAACTTCCTTTTCGTGGTTATCTCTAAGTTTACAAAACAAACATACACTAAGGGATGTGATATCGCTGATACTACCCTCTGGGAAGTCTACGCACCAATGATTAACTTTACATTTAAAGCATTCTGCTTTCAATTTAGCTGGCCCTGCCATATTTTCTCTTTTTTTTGTTTTTTCTGAATACTCTGAAAAAGATAAAGCGTTCTCGCATTGAAAACTATCCAAAAACGTTATGAGAGAGAGAGAGAGGAGAGAGAGAGAGAGAGAGAAGAAGAAGAGAGAGAGAGAGAGAGAAGAAGAGAGTTACAAGGAGTTACAAGGAAAAGAAGTACCTCAAAAGGCCTTGCGGCCCATACCGAGGAGGTACCAATGGCAACGGGTGCCAGGGAAAATTTTGTCTTTCAAACTATGCTAGCAGTAGTAGAAAACTGGATAGAAAAGTAGAAGGCTCTCTCCCCACCCTCCGCTCCCTCCCTGCCAGAGGCAGGTACGGAAAAAGGTTGAAGAAAATACCTTGACCCTGGAAAAGTAGCCAAGGAAATTTTACAGGAAAGTGGAGAATATATAAATAGCTCTATATTTAGCTTGCTCACAGAGACACCGAGCAAGCGAACTCCTGCAGAGTTTTCTGAGGTTTTAATCTTAAACTATGAGTGTGTTCTGTACTTTGTCTAGCCTATTTTTAAACAGATTTACACTTTGACTGGAAACATCCTCTGAGGGAAGTTGGTTCCAGATATCAACTATTTTACAGGAAAAGAAATTTCCGCAGACTGAGGTCCTAAATGTCTTTACACACTCAAATAGTGTGCAAGATTTCGTCTAACCTTTTCTTGAACTGATCCACAGAGGAACTGTTCACAACTTCCGAAGGTAACCTGTTCCATGTGTCACAGATCTTATACGTAACGTAATTCCCACACACACTAGTCCTAAACCGTTTCAAATCCAACTTCCAACCATTGTTGCGAGTTGGGTTATCATTTAAACTAAACATACTTCTAAAATCGACATCGTTGAACCCTCGTAAGAGCTTGAAAACCTCGATCAGTTGACCGCGCAGCCTCCGAGTTTCAAGCGAAAACAAGTTCAGGGCGCGTAACCGTCGATTGTAGCCCATATGCCTAACGGAAGGGATCAACTTTGTGGCCCTCGCCTGCACTCGCTCCAGCCTCTCAATATCTTTCCTGAGGGTGGGCGACCAGAACTGCACAGCATACTCCAGGTACGGCCGAACAAGGGAATTGTACAGTGAGAGCACAATCTCCTTGTTCCGAAACTGAAATTGCCTCCTGATATAACCCAATAGTTTCTGGGCTTTCTTTTCCATCTCTACACACTGTTTCGTAAACTTAAGGTCGCTGCTAATTAGCACACCCAAGTCCTTTTCTAAATCAGTCACCTCGATATTACTGCCCAACATCGAGTAGTCCGACTTGGGATTGGCGTAGCCAATGTGCATCACTTTGCATTTACCCAAGTTAAACGGCATTTGCCATTTTTCGGACCACTCTCCTATCCTACCTAGGTCCGCACGCAGTTCCTCGATCGCTTCGGGCGTCCCAACATTGGCCCCAAGCTTGGTGTCATCAGCGAATTTGGCGATCCGACTGACGATGCCACCGTCGATATCATTTATGTAAATGGTAAACAACAGTGGCCCCAAAACGGAACCCTGAGGAACCCCACTAGTGACCGAGGCCCAACCCGAACTAGCCCCTTTAATTACCACCCTCTGCCGCCTATTCCTTAGCCAGTTTTCAATCCACCTACCTATTTCCCCACCGATACCCAGCGCGCGCACTTTCGCCATTAGCCGGCGGTGAGGTACCTTATCAAAGGCTTTCTGAAAGTCGAGATAAAGTATATCAATCGCCCTACTCTTATCGTACTCACTCAACATGACGTGGAAAAACTCGAGCAAGTTGGTGAGACACGACCTATGCCGTCTAAACCCATGTTGGGAGTCCTCAAGCAGCTTGTAGGAATCCAAATGGTCAACGATTCTATCAGCTATTATCCTTTCTAATAATTTACCTACAACTGAAGTGAGACTAATAGGACGATAGTTCCCTGGACTTTCGTGATCCCCTTTCTTAAAGATAGGGGTCACGTTGGCCTCTCTCCAGTCACCAGGCACCTGGCCCATCTCCAACGATTTGTTGAAGACTGTAGCCAGGTGGGGAGCCACCTGGTCGCGCACTTCTCGCAAAACACTGGGGAGAAACTGGTCTGGCCCAGGAGCCTTAAACGCGCTCAGTTTGTCTATTCTATGAGCAACGACTGTCGCGGTACATCTAACACTATCCAGGTCAGCACCTTCGTGCCTCACAGCTGGCTCGGGGATGACGCGGGTATCCTCCCTGGTGAACACTCCCGCAAAGTACTCATTAAGCACCTTAGCGATGTCCGCGTCGGAGGTCCGCAGAACGCCGCTTCCGTCCTTTAAAGGACCTATCATGCTTCTAATAGGCTTTCTACTATTAACATAACTGAAGAACTCCTTAGGGTTCCTCTTGCAGAGGCTTGCCACCCGTAGTTCTTCGTTACGTTTCGCTAGCCTAACCTTCGCCTTCACTTCCCTACACAGGCGGACATACGCTTCAGTGTTCTCGTGGGAACTATTGGCCTTCGCCCTCCTATACACTACTTTCCTATTTCGGATAGCCGAAGCGATGCCACGATTGAACCACTTAGGCTGCGTTGAAGCAGGGGTGACCAGTTTTGAGGGTATGGCAGCAGACTGCAGCACCATAAACTCATCCCGGAATGCACTCCACACTCCCTCAACATCGCCGCCAACCTCTAACCCCATCTCTGCTACGCTATCCCTGAGGCTAACAAAGTTCGCCCGCCGGAGATCGAGCTTACTGCCTCTCGAGTTACTACGCTTCACCCGAGGGACGCACACACGGAACCTAATAATACCGTGATCACTCCCGCCCAACGATTCGTCAACGGTGAGGCCAGTGACGAGGTTGTCTTCGGTCGTGAATACTAAGTCTAGAACGCTTTCGCCTCGTGTAGGCTCGTTGACCCACTGAGTGAGGAAGTTCTCATCAGCAAAGTCAACTAGCCTCCTCCCTTCAGCATCGGCAGTCCTGTTTTCCCACTTTATGCCGCGACAGTTGAAGTCTCCTAAAACTACACACACCCTATCCCCTAGCAGGCTACTGAGTTCGGTGTACAGGGCTGTATCCTCCTCGAGGAGGAGATGCGGAGGTCTGTACACCAAGATTAACCTATAGTTCGTCCCTCCCACGTTCAGCTCGACGCCAAGCAGCTCCCGTTCCGACCGGAACTGGCAGTCAACCGGACTCAACGTGTCTCTGACGTATATTAGTACCCCACCCCCCTCCCCACGGGTGCGGTCTTTGCGAAACATTCTATACCCGGGAATTTCGAACTCCCCAACGTAGTCCCTACGATCAGTATGAATCCAGGACTCGGTGATAGCAACGATATCCTGGTATTCTGATGCTAAGAGCGCCCGTAGCTCGCGAAACTTGTTCCTAATTGACCTAGCATTAAAAAGCATTGCACGGAGGGAGCCTTCCCTATTCTGACCGCCCCCTAGCACGACCCGTTTCCCGAACAGCCAAGGCTGTCGGGAGTTGAAGAGCCCCTCACTAACGAGGGGGCAACTTCCACAGGAGACTGAGCCCCCTCCAACGTAGGAGGAGGGTCACCCATCTGTACTTCGCCGCACCCTTCAGTCGAAGGTACGTCCGCCACCGGCTCATCCTCATCTCTCCCCGGTGGGGGCCCATCATCTCTCCCAGGACTCGACCTCACCATTCTGTATAGGTGCCGGTCGAGCAGCGCGCCTAGCACACCTTTACCCTTGTCATTGAGGTGGACACCATCCCTCTGGTAAAGGTCCCACCTACCCGAAAATGCATCGAAGGGGTCAATAAACTTCACGCCCAGCGGAACGCACAAGTCTTGTACCCTCTCGTTGATGCCAATGACCTTACTGAGCGAGTGGTCACTGACATTCATTCGCGGTAAAATACCCATTAACATTCCCCTGTCTGTCTTCAGTTTTAGATCATCCGCAAGAGACATGATCTCGGTGATGATCCCTTCTGTAAGACCTACCCCACCGCCTTTGAGGAACAGGTCATTGCCACCAGCGTGGACAACGATCGCAGTCCTCCGACTATCCACGCGCACCTTCTCTACCTCCTTCCTTAAGTGCGCCGTTCCCCGCCCAGGTAAGCACCTTACCTTCCTCCCATCCCGGTTTGCAGAAGCAAAGTACTTCTCCTGGCCCCTGATCTGCGAGTCCCCAATCAAAACGGTGTCTTCCTCCTTCGAGCACAGGAGACTAAAGCGGTTAGAGGTCTTGACAGGGGCAACTGGGGTCTCAGGCTTCGGCTTCGCAGCCTTCTTGCCCGAGACCTTTCGAAACCCGTCGCCACCCATACACGCAGTTACACCACCCGACCCACCCCGACAGGTAGCTACATCCTTCGGTTTCTTTGGGCCATCAGCAGGCCCCTTCCCACCCTTCTCTATCGATCCCTTCCCACCCTTCTCTATCAGCCCCTTCTTTGAGCCCTCCCTTTGTTCTTGATACTTAATCTTACAGTTTGAATCTGCTGGTGTGTTTTTAATTTGATCTTGTCCACTGGGTTGGATTTCCAGTGCTACGACCCTAGCTTCAAGCTTTTTTACTATTTCCTTTAGCTCTTTAACTTCCTTTTCGTGGTTGTCTCTAAGTTTACAAAACAAACATACACTAAGGGATGTGATATCGCTGATATTACCCTCTGGGAAGTCTACGCACCAATGATTAACTTTACATTTAAAGCATTCTGCTTTCAATTTAGCTGGCCCTGCCATATTTTCTCTTTTTTTTTGTTTTTTCTGAATACTCTGAATAAGATAAAGCGTTCTAGCAATGAAAACTATCCAAAAACGTTATGACCAGTATATAAAAAAGGGGGGGGGGTGAATTAATCCCGCGCGTAGCCGCACCCGCCTTTTCGCAAGTGACGTTCATTCCTTCCAGAAGACTACACCTCTCCTGCTGCCGCACCGACCAAAGGTCTCCCAGGGCCGGACCGTCCCAAACGTGTCGCAGCTACCAACTGACAAACACTCGCGACGCAAGCGTCACGGATTTTCCGCCAGGAGCGACAGCGAGATGCAGCCCCTTACTAAGTCTTACTAGTCACTCACAAGTGGGCCAGACTCTTAGAATCCAGTGTTCAAGGGATATCCCACCAGACCCAGAGGCTACGCCCGAGACTTTACGCTGGCCTGGCAGCCAGCTGGGCAGGTACGGAAAAAGGTTGAAGAAAATACCTTGACCCTGGAAAAGTAGCCAAGGAAATTTTACAGGAAAGTGGAGAATATATAAATAGCTCTATATTTAGCTTGCTCACAGAGACACCGACCAAGCGAACTCCTGCAGAGTTTTCTGAGGTTTTAATCTTAAACTATGAGTGTGTTCAGTACTTTGTCTAGCCTATTTTTAAACAGATTTTCACTTTGACTGGAAAGAACCTCTGAGGGAAGTTGGTTCCAGATATTAACTATTTTATAGGAAAAGAAATTTTCGCAGACTGAGGTCCTAAATGTCTTTACACACTCAAATAGTGTGCAAGATTTCGTCTAACCTTTTCTTGAACTGATCCACAGAGGAACTGTTCACAACTTCCGAAGGTAACCTGTTCCGTGTGTCACAGATCTTATACGTAAAGTAATTCCCACACACACTAGTCCTAAACCGTTTCAAATCCAACTTCCAACCATTGTTGCGAGGTGGGTTATGATTTAAACTAAACATACTTCTAAAATCGACATCGTTGAACCCTCGTAAGAGCTTGAAAACCTCGATCAGTTGACCGCGCAGCCTCCGAGTTTCAAGCGAAAACAAGTTCAGGGCGCGTAACCGTCGATTGTAGCCCATATGCCTAACGGAAGGGATTAACTTTGTGGCCCTCGCCTGCACTCGCTCCAGCCTCTCAATATCTTTCCTGAGGTGGGCGACCGAACTGCACAGTATACTCCAGGTACGGCCGAACAAGGAATTGTACAGTGAG
Source organism: Bathynomus jamesi (assembly GCA_023014485.1). Taxonomy (NCBI): domain Eukaryota; kingdom Metazoa; phylum Arthropoda; class Malacostraca; order Isopoda; family Cirolanidae; genus Bathynomus; species Bathynomus jamesi. Next base: position 87,927 of record JAJOZX010006653.1, on the reverse strand, counting down.
ATCACAATCTCCTTGTTCCGAAACTGAAATTGCCTCCTGATATAACCCAATAGTTTCTGGCTTTCTTTTCCACCTCTACACACTGTTTCGTAAACTTAAGGTCGCTGCTAATTAGCACACCCAATTCCTTTTCTAAATCAGTCACCTCGATATTACTGCCCAACATCGAGTAGTCCGACTTGGGATTGGCGTAGCCAATGTGCATCACTTTGCATTTACCCAAGTTAAACGGCATTTGCCATTTTTCGGACCACTCTCCTATCCTACCTAGGTCCGCACGCAGTTCCTCGATCGCTTCGGGCGTCCCAACACTGGCCTCAAGCTTGGTGTCATCAGCGAATTTGGCGATCCGACTGACGATGCCACCGTCGATATCATTTATGTAAATGGTAAACAACAGTGGCCCCAAAACGGAACCCTGAGGAACCCCACTAGTGACCGAGGCCCAACCCGAACTAGCCCCTTTAATTACCACCCTCTGCCGCCTATTCCTCAGCCAGTTTTCAATCCACCTACCTATTTCCCCACTGATACCCAGCGCGCGCACTTTCGCCATTAGCCGGTGGTGAGGTACCTTATCAAAGGCTTTCTGAAAGTCGAGATAAAGTATATCAATCGCCCTACTCTTATCGTACTCACTCAACATGACGTGGAAAAACTCGAGCAAGTTGGTGAGACACGACCTATGCCGTCTAAACCCATGTTGGGAGTCCCCAAGCAGCTTGTAGGAATCCAAATGGTCAACGATTCTATCAGCTATTATCCTTTCTAATAATTTACCTACAACTGAAGTGAGACTAATAGGACGATAGTTCCCTGGACTTTCGTGATCCCCTTTCTTAAAGATAGGGGTCACGTTGGCCTCCCTCCAGTCACCAGGCACCTGGCCCATCACCAACGATTTGTTGAAGACTGTAGCCAGGTGGGGAGCCACCTGGTCGCGCACTTCTCGCAAAACACTGGGGAGAAAATGGTCTGGCCCAGAAGCCTTAAACGCGCTCAGTTTGTCTATTCTATGAGCAACGACTGTCGCGGTACATCTAACACTATCCAGGCCAGCACCTTCGTGCCTCACAGCTGGCTCGGGGATGACGCGGGTATCCTCCCTGGTGAACACTCCCGCAAAGTACTCATTAAGCACTTTAGCGATGTCCGCGTCGGAGGTCCGCAGAACGCCGCTTCCGTCCTTTAAAGGACCTATCATGCTTGTAATGGGCTTTCTACTATTAACATAACTGAAGAACTCCTTAGGGTTCCCCTTGCAGAGGCTTGCCACCCGTAGTTCTTCGTTACGTTTCGCTAGCCTAACCTTCGCCTTCACTTCCCTACACAGGCGGACATACGCTTCAGTGTTCTCGTGGGAACGATTGGCCTTCGCCCTCCTATACGCTACTTTCCTATTTCGGATAGCCGAAGCGATGCCACGATTGAACCACTTAGGCTGCGTTGAAGCAGGGGTGACCGGTTTTGAGGGTATGGCAGCAGACTGCAGCACCATAAACTCATCCCGGAATGCACTCCACACTCCCTCAACATCGCCGTCAACCTCTAACCCCATCTCTGCTACGCTATCCCTGAGGCTAACAAAGTTCGCCCGCCTGAGATCGAGCTTACTGCCTCTCGAGTTACTACGCTTCACCCGAGGGACGCACACACGGAACCTAATAAAACTGTGATCACTTCCGCCCAACGATTCGTCAACGGTGAGGCCAGTGACGAGGTTGTCTTCGGTCGTGAACACTAAGTCCAGAACGCTTTCGCCTCGTGTAGGCTCGTTGACCCACTGAGTGAGGAAGTTCTCATCAGCAAAGTCAACTAGCCTCCTCCCTTCAGCATCGGCAGTCCTGTTTTCCCACTTTATGCCGCGACAGTTGAAGTCTCCTAAAACTACACACACCCTATCCCCTAGCAGGTTACTGAGTTCGGTGTACAGTGCTGTATCCTCCTCGAGGAGGAGATGCGGAAGTCTGTACACCAAGTTTAACCTATAGTTCGTCCCTCCCACGTTCAGATCGACGCCAAGCAGCTCCCGTTCCGACCGGGACTGGCAGTCAACCGGACTCAACGTGTCCCTCACGTATATTAGTACCCCACCCCCCTCACCACGGGTGCGGTCTTTGCGAAAGAGAGAGAGAAAGAGAGAGGGAGAGAGAGAGAGAGAGGGAGAGAGAGAGGGAGAGAGAGGGAGAGAGAGAGAGACAGAGGGAGAGAGAGAGAGAGAGAGGGAGAGGGAGAGAGAGAGAGGGAGAGAGAGAGAGTTACAAGGAGTTACAAGGAAAAGAAGTACATCAAAAGGCCTTGCGGCCCATACCGAGGAGGTACCAATGGCAACGGGTGCCAGGGAAAATTTTGTCTTTCAACTATGCTAGCAGTAGTAGAAAACTGGATAGAAAAGTAGAAGGCTCTCTCCCCCCTCCGCTCCCTCCCTGCCAGAGGCAGGTACGGAAAAAGGTTGAAGAAAATACCTTGACCCTGGAAAAGTAGCCGAGGAAATTTTACAGGAAAGTGGAGAATATATAAATAGCTCTATATTTAGCTTGCTCACAGAGACCGAGCAAGCGAACTCCTGCAGAGGTTTCTGAGGTTTTAATCTTAAACTATGAGTGTGTTCAGTACTTTGTCTAGCCTATTTTTAAACAGATTTACACTTTGACTGGAAACAACCTCTGAGGGAAGTTGGTTCCAGATATTAACTATTTTATAGGAAAAGAAATTTCCGCAGACTGAGGTCCTAAATGTCTTTACACACTCAAATAGTGTGCAAGATTTCGTCTAACCTTTTCTTGAACTGATCCACAGAGGAACTGTTCACAACTTCCGAAGGTAACCTGTTCCATGTGTCACAGATCTTATACGTAACGTAACTCCCACACACTAGTCCTAAACCGTTTCAAATCCAACTTCCAACCATTGTTGCGAGTTGGGTT